>JAQGCX010000729.1:0-14364 GCA_034700205.1 Plectus parietinus | reverse complement strand
CCTGTTTTGTAGCTAGCTATATGCCCCCCTCCTCCTGGTCGCCAGCATGTAGCTGATCTCGGACCAACGTTACAGGTATGTGCTGGAATGTTACCTAAAAGGAAATTCTAACAAAGCGGAATATGGAATACGAATTATTGCGACGAGAAGAAGAAGGGAATGATGACAGCGACGTTCGTTTTGTAAAGCGGAAGGACTTTAGTCAGTCACAGGCTCTGGGGCCATCTGTGTTCAGGGGGTATTACATAAATATTTTGGTCAACTTTTGAATTTCAGCTAATCAATGCTCTTGCAACTTGTTTTTTGCAACTATGCAACTGCAACTGCAACAGTATTATTATTATGAAATTCCCCCTGTTAATGTGGTGTACTGTATTGATTCGAATTTTGAAACAATTCGTACTATTGAAGGAGAGAAAAGGAGAAAGTCGCTCCTATTGCTGGGGAAGTCGAAAGGGTCAAAAAGGGTCAAAAGTTTGATGTGAAAAATAAGAAATTGTAGACAGTACGCAGGCGTGGTCATGGGGGTTCATCCCACAAAGGAGTCAGGCCACGAAAAGAAAAAAAAATGGACAAGAACTGAATAGAATGACCTTAATGGCAAAATATTCTCCCGCCTCCAAGACCAAACCCAATTGTTATCTGGTGTTGTGACGACTACTGTTTTGCAATAGTGAATCAAATATTGCTGTACATTAATTTCATATATTCATAAAAACTGGTGAATAACCCACATTCCAAATAAATAATTTGCGATAAAAATATGTTGCATCATCATAAAAGATAAAGCTGAATAAATCCTAGGTTGCCATCACGAATTTGACAAAAAATTTGATTGTTATCATCTGCTGTCTGCACAAACTGACATTTGCGAAATCTCACAAGTTCATGACCTATAATTTCAATGGAACGAATTCGATCACGGGCATTCATAAATGTGAGCTTGATGGCATGGGGTGATTGAAAAGCGAAAGATTTATTTTGAATGGCCAAGAAGTTGCTGATTATTTCCAGGATGAATCTCGGTCTGTTCTGAACAAAATAAATATCAGCTTTCAAGGATTCAAGTCGAGGACACAAATGCGGTAATAGGAAGAAAAATATTTGGCAATATTCAGACACCGCTCCGTAATATTGAAGTCTGCGTAAATTTTTCCAATGCACTGCTGGAAGTCGCTGCACGAATTCGTTCAGTGAGAAGCATCCTGGGACAGAATCAGAAAATGAACAACTTCGCGGTCCAAATGTAAGCTGACAAAGCGACGACTCATTTTCCATGGAAGAAATAATTTCAGCAAGTGTGTTCGCGTTGATAACTCGATCACCAATCAAGCACAGTGATTTAATTGCTTTTCCTATCAACGCATTCTTGATCATTTGTGGTGTGGTTGAGTAGTCTTCTAATTCAATATAGCTAAATTCCGTCAAATTGTTGCATGCAGCAATATTATTCCAAAATGCGATTGAATCGGCAGAGCGAATGAATAATATATTGCGAAGTATCAATGATTTCAGTTGACAGCACAACATGCAAATCAAGCTAGAAATGATTTGTGTTATGTCAGCAAATGGCTCAATGCTTTCAAAGCGCATTGCTCGCAATATTTGAAAAGAAGAATCATCTTTTTCTCTTTTTTCCTCAATCGCCGCAAGAATCGAACTGTAAACCGCAAGGCTGGAATTATTATAAACCGTAATTGCTTTCACATTTCGATTCCGGCTAAGAATTGCTTTAATTGCAAGTGAAATCAATGGAGCTGAAATTTCACCTCCATTTATCAAATAGTTTTTCTTATCATAGGCGTTTTCGATAACAATTCTTTTCAGGCAAGAACACGCTTCTAAACTTCGAGCACCTTGTCCAAAACTTTGACAAACGCGCTCCAGACGAAATATTTCTGTCGGCGACGTCAAATATTTCAATATATTCGGCACAATATCACTGTCAATCGAGGAATTATGTTCCATTACAGTTGTCATTGACTGATTCATGTCTGTAATACAATGAGTGTAATAACTATACGTACGGTAGCAACACAGTCTGGGTTTGCCCTTTGTCCAAAAAATGCTCTTTTCGGGTCACAAGAGGGGTCGGGATTTTTCTTGAAGACTGAGAATTTACAATTAGAACTTTAGCTCATAACGTTGTTTGAGCGCTAATGTAAATTTTCTCCCAAAATATCGTTTTATTGGCCGTTGGCAAAAATATTTCTCCCAAAATATCGTTTTATTTGGAGGGAACCTATAGGTTGTACTTCTCACTGAAAAATATCAAGGAAACTGATGTCACCGGTCGGCGGCCTGTTCCGCACAATAGATGACTTGCATGCATGAAACTGATTTGCTGCATCGAAAATGTAAAACAGCAAATAAAAAACCGGTTACTTTGTTGCTAGATTTTTGCGAGACCAGTCGAGACTCGAAGTCGGCCAAAAAACGACCTCGTGCGTCGAAAGTTACGTTGAAAAAGATTAAAAAAATGACATGGATGGTTCAGTTTTTTGGCCGATTGCTGAATGCACACAAAGAAGCCTTTGCGGCCTGTTTTTGGGTTGTTTGTCGGCTGTCGCGAACCGGTGTGTCCCACAACGGCGATCATTAACGAATTTCGAAATCGTGATGTATAAACCTGTATCTGATGTTGATCAGGATCTAAATCGAGCCGATAAATAACATTAAGTAGCATTGGGTCATTGCATTTTTCGTTCTTTTTGCATGTTTTGCGGCAAAGTTGGAAGTGGAGTTGCCAGTGTTTCCAATAACATAAAAGTTATCACCGCCACTTGAATGACAAAGTCTTTTCGCTGTGACTTCGACCGCTGTTGTTCGCTGGGACATCGATGTATCATAGCCGCTGCCGCCGTATTTTTATTTTATGTTATTCATTAATCAACATCCACCAACACGATTAGCATACAATAGTTGGCAGCACTGTGATCGCTAACGTCGTAGCTTCCGCCGCCGCCACCACCACATCAGTGTACTAGCAGTTTGGCTTACAACGGTTGACTGTGCCTTTTGCCCAAGCTCTCCACTATTTTGCTTTGCATCAAAGGTGAAAAATAACATCATCGCTGGTAATCATGACGTTAACGGGCGTGCCAAATTCAAAGCGCTACATTTGTTCAACGCGCTCTTTTCAGGCAGCAAGCGCCAGCAGGCCGTTCTCTTCCACACAAACTACTCTTTTCATTTGCACTCGGCAGCGCAATCAAGTATCAAATACATTTACCCAGGTCCGTGCCATAGGGTAGTCTAACTAGGCTAAAGCATAGGGGCGTCGGGCTAAAGCATTGATTTTCAGATTTAGAGACAAGGGTCCCCCTTATGCTGTATTTATTCAATTAGAGCCGCACGCCACTCTATTTTTCGATCACTAAAACCTGGCAAAACGGCATTTAAGTGCTTGATCTCTTTTCGATTTTTTTCCAACGCATAGCCGTTATTACGCATAACTAACACACAAAACTGCTAAAACAATTGGGGATTTCAGTTCAGGGGGCGTCGCTCTATTTGAATAAATTTGGTACTGGGTGAAAATCGAAAAAATATCACAATCCAACGCAGCTCGTGAAGCAGACGTTTTCTTAGTATTTTGACGTTTTCTGATGACATATTTTGATCATTTTTGTTGGCCTCGCGCTCGCGACGTTCTTTCTTCAACTTTTCACTTTCTTTCGTTCTACCTGCAAAGTAGAAATTGGCACCATCGCCACCGCTGTAAGAACTGTTGCTTCCGCCTCCTCCTCCACAATTGTTCCCACTGCCACAATCAAAGCTTCCACTATCACAGTCGCCCATTTTCGCAAAAATTATTTTCAAAGTAAAGTTACCACAGCAACACAACAAGCTCGGAAATGAAACTCATAGGTATTTTACCGGCTTAAATGCCGAAAAAATTGGAACAAATTACACATTTTTCCGAAGAATTGCTGACTAAACCTTTCTAACCATAACACAACAGGTTGCAATTTTCCGGTTAAATGTAAAGTCATTGAAACCGATCCGATATTTTTCCGAAGAATTTCTTTTCTCATATACTCGGAAAATGAAAGTACATGTGCGTTTTTCCGCTTAAATGCTGAAAGCATAAGAGTACTGCATATGACGTGATTGATTTATTTCCGAAGAACTTTTTTTCTGATCAAACCAGTCATATAATCACAACTGCAGCGCGTATTGTTGGACAAAATAGACAGCGAAAAAAGCAGTAGTTGGACTGCGCGCATCCAGTTTCCTTCGTCGACTTACGTCAGCGCACAGTGACATCGTCCCAAATAACAACGGGCGATCTTAACGACCGCTAAAGTATTCCAGCACGACAGCTATATTTTTAGGATAAACTTGTAATGAGATTCATCTTATTCAGTATTCAAGCTCTGAGACAGACATATCATCATTTTTTGTTCATCGAAAATTATTTGCATAATAAACTCAATATAATGACGAACGCGTTTTGTACTTTACACAGCTTCTCACACATACAGTATATGCAGATTTGTCGTTTATAAATTTAACTTATTTGTGAGATCACTGAATTTCAATTTCGCTGCTGAGATGGGAATAAATTGACAATTCTTTGTAGTAAGCATGTGCGGGCAGGGTCGGATTATCATAGCAAGGGCTATTGGGGCTTAGGTTTAGGCTTAGGCCGTCCACTCTTAGGTGAACAAAAGAGGGCCCCCAAGCAGCCCGATAGAGCCCACCGGGGTCCCTGGCAAGATGTCTCCAACACATTATCGACTGTCATTAGATGAGTAATGGATTGCGTTTGGTGATGGATCAAATATCGAATAGAATGAATCATCGCTACTGCAGATTTCACTGCGACTGCGCTGGCTCGCTTGTTCACTGAGTTCGTGTTGGTCAAAAAATTCTTGTTGGAGCGGTGCATCCACATCGTATCTGAAGATATCGACATGCTGTTAAGTATTCCTAATCACTTTCAGAACGTCGAGGTTGGGTTATGTACCTCCAGAAAAAGGTTTCAAATGTCTGATAAACGTTTTCCCCACGTAACCGTACTCTTCCGCTAAGTAAAGCCGGATTTGTAAAAATGGTAGCGGTTGAAATTAATAATGTAAAGTGTGCATCCCAAACAAAGATTTTTTTAATTTCCACAAAAGTTAATATTTCCCGTATGTATAGTTTTCATACCTGAACGCTGCGTACTTCTCCTTGGCGCTAACAGCTGCCATTGCCCCATGAAGATCAGGAACATTTGTCTTTGTGCGCAGTTCGTACTCTCTCCGCGCCTGTCGAGCGAGATATTCTTCGCGTTGCAATTTGATGAAAATGTGTGTGGGTAGGCCAGGGATCATGTATGCGACGTATCCTTTGATCAGAAAAACCAAATGCTGAATAACAAGCAAAAGATACATTAGTACGTTCGCAGGTTAGAATGAAAGTACAAAATATCATATTGGAAATCAACAACTTGGTTTTGTGATGGAGCAGTTCTCAATTTTAGTCCTATTCTCAGTACCGTCTTTGTTTGTAAATATAATGCGATTTAAAAGCCATTCATTTGAACGAATAATGTTAGGTTAAGACATAAGTTCAGACCCTCTGTGGGCGCGGAAGTAAAATTTTGATCAATCATTGTGCTGAAAAATCGAGCGATACAATATACGGTTTGTGGCAAATGAAGTATTAAAATAATCGGCGGACAGTCGGCAATCAAATATAACACATAATAGCTGCAACAATTTCACATCACAAAATGATGGTCAAATTTTTAAGCATAGGTCACAAAAGGTAAGAACTTATGCCTCAACCTAATATCAATACTGAGTTTTGCTGAACAGCAAAATTGACTACATCTCTAGAAAAGTTGTACAAGATATGTTCCTACCTCGAACACAAGCACAAATGCAAGTTTCGCAGCCAAAATGTGCCACCACTGCAGACTGTATCCGTACTGTTCATCGCAGTCGGCCACACCTGTTAGCGCCTGTATCTCCGTTTTCAGACTGCAGGGTGGTTTTCGGTAATCACGAAATCTGCAACATAAGAACCATGTTATCTGAAAAATCGACTGCTCAAAAACATTTTGCAATAAAACGAGCTAAGTAAAGTTATGCAACCTCACCTGCACACAGTTACATTTCCAAATTTGTCATCTCTTTCGATGTCGAGCTTGCTGGCATTGTAGTAAGATAAACTGTCGTTGACGTAATTGGCAAATGAGCCATTGCCTTCCGTAAAATAGTAAAGCATTTTTGGCACAAAGTCGCTGGTGAACGCAATCACGCACGCCTGAAAAATCACACATACTAATTTTCGATTGCTTATTTGCGGGAATGTTTGATGGAATCAATCCATCACTTTTCCGTACAAAAAATTGTAGTACGGTGAGGCTTTCACCCCAATTCGGTAACCAATGTGATCATGGCTTCGAAAAAGTAAACAATTGTTGGGAATTTTTCATGAAAAATTGAAAATATATTCAATCTATTAGCTAAATTTTCCGAGGTTACCTCCGAACAAAAAAATTCTTCAGCTCCCCCTTCCCAATGTTTTGCAGTCATCGCCCGGCTTATAAAGCAATATAAATTTTTACATTACTGAGCACGGCAAATTTGGAGATGCCGTCAAGAATTGGCAGCCAGACGCCAAGATTCTCAGCACGCGCGGGCATTGGTCGCCGATTGGTGACGACGAATTTAAAGGCGTCCAAACGAATCTCGATCAAGTTGTTGAGCAGAGCAAACAGCGGCGCTAGTGGAAAGGCGGCCACAAACAAAGTGACGAAACCGAATTGAAGCACTGAAACGAGTTAACCACAACCGTACTTTGATATTGCATGATCCAATCAGCTGCAGCCCAGCTGAACCCCTCCTCTCTCCCGGAGTAGATTTTGGACCACAGTTGTGCCCAGTTAAACTCAGTTATTAACCCAATTAACTGAGATTAATTGAGTTTTTTTTTGAAAAAATAACTAAGTTAAGATTTAATAATTTTAAACTCAGTTAACTTTCAGCTGAACACTTTCTCCCTACCGAAGTAGATTTTGGACTATAGTTGCACCCAGTTAAATCCAGTTATTAACTCAGTTAACTGAGATTAACTGAGTTATTTTTTGAAAAATAACTGACTGGGTTAACTTAACTAAGTTTTTTCTCCGGAGCACAAAAATGTTTTGGACATCAACAAACACTCGATAGAATGGATGATTTGTACCTTCGGTTTCACACGAAACGTTAGCGCAGGGGTACGTATTCTGTGAGCGGTGGGAAATAATTTCTAGTGTGGTTGCACCACAAAATTTTCTCTCAATAAATTTTTGTTCCTCCGAAACGAGAGAAAAAACCCTTCTCGTTTTCCAGGATTATTTGTCATCTGTGCTGCACACTTAATATTCCCATCGACCTACCCAACTCCAAATATTCATCGAAGAGAAATTGTTCATAGACGGCGTTCAAGTCAAAGTCGCGCTCCCATCTGGGAACTGTTCTGTCAGTTTCTTTAATTGATTGTCGAAGGTGTTCCTTTCGCCACTTTCGGCGCTGCTTCTTCGTTGCCGGCAACTGATGACGCCATTCCCTAATTCCGTTCAGTAGCGTCCTGCAAAGGCGAAAATGTTTTCAAACAAACGAAATGTGGTTCAGGAAAAAGGATTGTTAAAAATGAAATAGAAGTACGTAAAGACTTCACAGTAGCAATGTTCAACTTGGGTCTCTGTCGTGAAATGGACAACAATTTGACAAAAGATAGTTCCGAGAACTGATAAATTCCCGCAAAAATCAGCGCGATCGGTAGCGGTCCAATAATTTGGTCTTTGAAAATTGGTTAGTACCGGAACCGGTATCGATGGACAGATCGCAAAATTAATCGGTGCAGACTGCAGGTTGCACCAATTATTTCTTTACTGATACCTGTGCAACGACCCCATCTAAACATCCAAAGTCTTGTGTTGCACTTGTTTTGCCAGCTTGTAAACGTAAGGTGTAACTTACGGCAATGCAATTTCCACGAAACTCTCGAAGAACTGTCGTCCAACCATGATTACGGCTACCTCAATCACCAATTCGACCATGCATCCGGCCGGAGCGCATGCCTCCAATCTGTAGCCAAATATCCGGTACTTGCCTTGCTCGCGGTCGTCGTCTTCCGAACCAGGAACGCCTGAGAATCTGCAAATATTCCACTGAAATATAGGAATAAATGTTCTGAGCTTGACTTCACGTTGTGTTGAATGTTTTATAATAGATCCTTTACCGAGGTAAAAAAATATTAGTTTGAATTTTAATACTCTCGTTAATACGGGGCAGACCTGGAGGCGAGAGAATGAGACATCCCCAGCGCCAAGGTTGCAATTTTGACAAAAAATCTGTAAGGTGTAAAAACGTGTTCGCCACATAGTGGCGGAATTTTTTTTTGGACAAGCACTGGATTAAAAATTGGCTACCCGAAAGTCGGCGACCGTTTATTTTTAAAAAAGGTCACCAGCGCACCCCCTCAATTGCCCACTTCTGATACGGGACAATGTGCCAAAAAAATTGGTGACGATTGATTGTACATACTTGATCGGGATCTTAAAATTCAAACTGATTATATTTTCGTCTCTGTCTCTGGGAAGGATCTTTTTGAATTTATTTTTGAAAACTTGGAAGCACTAAACAACATGTACTTTGAACATACGGTGAAAATGACATTTTCGCTGAAAAAATATTAATTTTTTGAGTCGTATTACCAAAACACTTACTTTCCCTTGAAGAAGGCAATGTAGAAGAGAGAAGAGTAGTAGTTGACAAATTCAAAGAGGAAGACTTTAAGAGTATAGCTGTTGTCCCATTCGGTTTGTGTCCGGGGACATTCCCAGTTGGTCAATTGTTTAGCGAGATATCTGTACACCTGAAAAATAGCTAACTCATACAAACAACCTATGGCGAAGATACATATAATAGCTCAAGCTTGCGCAGAATTTGGTCTATTCGTGAGCTTTGGTAGGGGAAAACGGGGGAAGGAGAAACTGTGCAAAGTAGTAAGGGTGCTCCCTCACCATTCGGCTGACGGCCGAAAAAAAATTTGAATTTTTTGAATTTTGCCCCAAAATCTCGACACGAAGTATCGTACCCCGGCGATCCCCACCCCTCCTGGTCGCCAGCATGTACCTGATCTCGGACCAGCGTTAGAGGTATGGCTAAGTGCCTGCGGTAATTTCCAGATTCACAGTTGTGAAAACGCTTACTTTACTGAGAATTACAATGCAGATCAAGTTGATTACTGCGGCTGTAATTGCAGTGAGTATGGGCGCGTTCCTCTTCGAAAATTCGTTCTCGCTGGTATAGAGCACATATAAGATGATTATCCGGTACACAATGGCACCGAACACAAATGCGATCACCAACATCAGCTGAAAAAGATCACAGAAGAAGTGATAATCGAATGCGAATCTTTCACAATAATTTCGTTAAGTAAAAATAGTGTTTGACAGATGGAGGACACCATTCTAGGGGGGGGTTATAAAATTTATAAAGGGAATAAAAGAATTTCTGCGTCAATAATCTCACAGAAAACATAATCTTACAAAGAAAACGACGGAGACGCCGGAAACGGCCACTCGACCAGCTTTCTGATGGGCAGGAAGATAAGCTTCTTCTTCTTGTGTCACAGGATTCACACGCTTGCCGCTAACTCGCTGCTGGAACTCTGGACGAATCGTCTCCTGATAGAGCAAAAATTATTCAGCAATTACCTTGCAAAAGATAACAGTCAACTAACTTCTTCAACTTGGTAATCCATCAAATCCCATTCCCAAGCGATTTCCGCGTGGTACCGTTTCCAGCCTTCCAGAAACAGCGTCGCCCAAACACTCATAAATGCCGCAAATATCACAGTCGCAAAATTGTCAAAGACATGTGTAAACTGAAATATATTGTTCAAAGAGTCCGTATTGCATACATAAATAAAGCGTGGGGTTTGGAGTCCCGCAATTCCTGCGTGAGTTGTCCAAAAGACGTTGAGCCTGATATGTGATTGGCAGTATATGATATCGAACTGGTCTACAGTATTTTCAGCAATCAAATCGTCATTTTTGTTTGCCTCACCATGTTACTACGGTTCTGCTGTTCTGACACACAAGAGCAACATACCTTCGCGTATGAACAACTGTCCACGAGTTTCCAAAAGTTGCACAATTTGTCGCAATTTGGGCACATGATAATGCCACCAACACCCGTTGCGTTGCACAGTTCGTTGCTAAAATGTCAGTTTTATTGTTACGCTCATTAAAGGTTCTGCTGACCTAATTTCGTCCGTTGACAATGAAAGGGTGCCGTAAAACACAGAGAAGAGACCAAGCAGAGCTGCAGGAACTAACACCATGGTGTAGTATCCAAGCCAGGCAAAATACAACCCGATCTTAGCCCCAAAATACTTTCTGCAACAATGCAGCGAGCTAGAAGAAACCTTTGACAACTGAATTACAAGATTTTCGTCAATATTTGCTAGGATTTGGGGAAATTTGTTCCGTTCATGAATGAGAAATTAAAGGAGTATTTTTTCTTTTTCATATTGCTTGGGGCTTCAGATTTTCCATTTGACATCAGTTTCCAGAAATTACAGACAATTGACGTGCGGGCGAGAACAAGCTCAATCATCCTGCTCACAGGTATTAGTATTGTTTTCTCTTCCAAAATCCCAAGGAAGTTGAATTATGTTAATATCTAAAACGAGGTCCGCAATCGTGGTGGTTTCGTGAACTAGCCTACCAAGCACTAACTTGATTAAACACAGTGGTTGATATTTGTAGAATCGTGAAGGTTTCGCCCAAGTATCGTAGAGCAATTGTCGATCATTGTCTTTGACCGCAACAGTGCTTCCACATTCGTTCACGCGGGTTTTCCTGAGCGACGCGGGAATCTTATAGTCCCCCTAAAAGTAATGCCATATAGTTCTAATTTGCTATGTTCGTGAAAACCAAAAGTTACGCAAAAACAGTTTGGCCACATTTATTGAACCATTGTGGAAGGGATAAATATTGGTATACCCATTTTATCTTCTAACGCTGCTTGCAAATATCGGGTGCAGAACTTTTTTTAATGCTCTTGTATTCGTCATACGCAATCTCACACTAATTTATGACTCCATCTATAACTTCTATAACTATTATGGAATTATGGTCGGTCAAAACACTTTTTTTGGCTCCCAACAAGTTTGGTTGAAGTTTGGTTGAAAACAACTGGAAAGGGTGCCTGAGCCTTTTGTCGATCACTGAAAGAAAGTTGGACTTCATTATAGCTTTTCGTGGCGAGGCCTAGATTTAATTGTGCATGATCAGAGAAGAGGTGCTCAAGAAAGACAGACAAATGCTGCAAACAAGTGCACTAAAAATCTTGGGAAAATAAGTTTCTTAAATCTCTTGATGCACTCTGTCAATGGCCCAAAGCTGGCAAAAAATCAATGAATACCTTGCAGAGAAACTGCTATTTTATTGTGATCGGGCAATGTCCGGTCATAGTAAAGCAGGCGTTCGTTCTCAAGTACGTGACCGGCTATAATCGTGACTCTGGCTTAGTCCAGTCATTTAATTTTTTTAAAATCATTCCAAAAATAACTTTGTAACGAAGCCATTGAACAGGCTGACTTTTTGGCCTGTCGTAGCTGAACTTATGACGGATTTTTTGAAACAATGCGTGTTTTGTTACATTCGAATTTGGCGGCGCTGTGTCTGTTTCAAGATGATGCGTCGTTTTTTTTGACCGGACATAGTCCGTCTACCCTACCTCGTGCAAAGGATAGGCTGCTGTATAGGTTCCTGTTTCGAGCAGTCGTCCAATGCCAATGCGATCCTTCCTTACGGGGTCATACATTGTTCTGATCAGCAGATCATACACCATTCTACTTCGCTCTGAATTTGAGAAGAATTTGTTTCGGTCACCGTCTGGCATGATAAATCTGAAATCAAAACACCGATGGGTAATCAAATTTTGTGCAAATTTTTTTCACTACGTAAATGGCGAAAAAGAAATCCATCCCATGCCGATTTCGGCCTGAGGTTTTTTACCTCATGGTGTGCTAGGATCCAAATGTTGGGCGTGGGTAACATGGGTGAAGCGTCAAATATTTTCCGCCACTACGTGGCGAAAACGTTTTTTTAGGGGCTGCAAAATTCGCCCACTTCGGTCCGGGGAAGGTAACAATTCTAACGATAAGCTCACTGATCTGTGCGTTGAACGCTGAACAAGGCAGTGAAATAGTCTGGCTCTTTAATTTCGCGCTCGCACGCCTGTTCCAGTTTGAACGCCTTTATATTTTCTAGGACTGCGTCAACGCAGCCTTTGTCTTGTGTATCGACGTCGTTGATACGGATGGGCATTTTCAAACGCAGAAATTCTGCCTGTTTTGCCAATATTTCCCATGGGGCGTGAATAAGTACGAAGCGCGTTTTGTCGTGCTGAAAAGCGGATTCGCAATTTTGTTATTTCAGCCGCAAATTACAACAGCTGGGCGACAGAGTTTTTTGACCAACCCTTACCGGAACTACTTAGTACTTACAAGTAGCTTTCATGAGAATCGGGGGCGAAGCCAGAATTGATCTCAGAGAAGGACACTTTTCTCTGCGGGAAGGTCACTTGGAAAAAAAGAGAAGAAGGACCCTTTCATTTTTTGAGGCAAAATTTTGAGAGGTTAGCACTTTTTTTCGAGGGGGGCACATGCCCCCCTGTGCCTCCACGGGCTACGCCCCTGATCAAAATCAATGAAACTTGGTAATTATTTTATGCCAGTGAGTTTGTAGATAATATCATCATTCATGCATGTTTTAAATCGCAAGTAGTTCAGTTCAGTATTCAAAGTATTCAGTTAATATTTAACTACGTACGCTTATAAATTCGACAGAGACTAATGAAAGAAGTATAAAACCCAAAAATATATTCAATATTGTTTCATTTACCCTGGCGTTAACGATCTCCAACTGCAATCCCTGCAATTCCAGCTGTATTTGGAAATATTCGCGTTGCGTGTTCTCCTTTCTTTCTTCATTGTTGTGTCTGTGCGGGCTGACGTCTCTTGTGCTTTCGGGCGAGTCCGCTTTCGATTCTTTTTCATGGACTTTCAGATCGTAGGCTAGCGCATAGTCAACCCGTCGCACTCCATCAGTGAAGAAACACTGCTTTTCAACCGTCCGTTGATTTAAATCAATCGTATTTGGCTGAAAATTGCAAAAACAGCATAGACACAGAACCAGGGATAAGCTTCCGCCCAGTTTTGCACTTGCAAGGCTCCGGTTCAGATTCATTTGATTTTGTCACTGAATTCTGCAAAATATTTAAAATTGAAAAATACGGCACCTGATTATCGTTGTTTTGAATAGAAATTCGGACGTCACCACTCTTCTTTGATAAAAGACTTTGTCGTGCAGAATCTGAAATGGATATCAAATTCAAAAAAATGTATACTTTCTTTTTGCAATTCGTGTTTTGTCTCGAATTTTTTTGCAAAAAATGACATTCGGACATTTAATAATATTGACTTATCTGCCCAAGCACAAATGTTGTAACGGAAAACTCTTTCATAACTTCAGCAGTGTGATTTTGAGGTTGTAACATTACTTGGGTCGAAGCTGTTGTGCAATAAAACTAAGAATAACCTTTAATATCATCCAAATGTCGTGAATCCGCATCCATCATTGAATTCTTCAGCGATTTTACATCGAAATCTACATAGAATAATGAAAAATTAACGTAGTATTCCCAGGTACCTCATAATGCCGGATTGCGCACGCAGTTGCGGGAAATTTGGCTTCTAGACACGGTACCACGCGCAATTTAAATTTATTTACGGGCACTGTTTGTTGCACCTCTCGCGGGCTAATTGTCTGTTCGAACGTTCACGCACGTACTGTATAGTTCGCGTCGGGACTTTTACCGCAACTGTGCGCGCAATCCAGCACCATGAGATATCTGGTAGCAGAGCCGCCAGGAATATTTGTCTTGCACCTCATGAGTGCAAAATAGTTGAAGAGAACTTCAGGAAATTTTTATCAGGCAAAATACTGATATGCGCAAGACGGATTCAATATCTAACGAAAGAAAAAGGGAGCAGTTCGTTATTGTTGGAAGGAACGCGCTGTCGCAAACAAACAGCTGCGAGTAGTGTGGACGCAGACCGCGCCAACGCAATGTCGCAGTCCCACCCTTACGGGGATCGCAACCGGCCGCGCTGAGGGCTGTGCATAATGACGTCATTGCAGTATCGATTTACTCCAACGCGATGCTAGAATCTCGAATGCATTGCATCGTGTGAACGCATCAAAACGATTGCTTTTGTGCAGAGTTATGACCTGGGGCCTATTTCATAAAGGACTTGCAATTTACAGTTGCATTTTACAATTGTAATCTGCAAGTGTGGGTACATTTA
>JAQGCX010000728.1:0-14373 GCA_034700205.1 Plectus parietinus | reverse complement strand
GCGTAGCCTCTTTGTGCGGTGGCGTGTGCTCTAACAATTGATACGCATTTTGTGTACTTATCCGGGTTCGACTGTACAAAGGAAACAAAACGAAATTCACCTCGGGCGTTGGGAAAAACGCGCTTTGATTCAGCTGTGCATAATACTGTTCGATGTTGAATCTAAGTTTATAGATTCCTTGTTGTAGTGGCAAACCCGGATGAACAATCAGGACTCTTCCAATCGCATCCGTCGTTCTGTAAAGAAATATAATATTCTTTGAATGCGGGAGTAAATCATGGCGGAATATAAAAAGAATGAAAAATGAGAGTGGTGCATACGTATTGCCGACGCTGACGAATGATCCATTGGCCAGAAAAAACGCTTCGACAGACACATTTTGACTGGGAAAACCATTTCCCACGTCGAGAACGTGTGTGCTGATATTATTAGTCTGAGTGTCTCCGACTACCAAGGAAATGCTGTTCTCGACGTAGCATCCTGTGCAGAGCACAGGAATAAGCAAAAGCAGTACAAGACGCTCCATTGAGCTCAATGTCTATTTGCTTTTTGCTGCGGTGCAGCAACCTTTGAGCTCTAGTTGCGTCACTAACTAGCTCTCGGCAATCGAAGTTATTCGCGCACCAATTGACGCTTGAGAAGCAATGACACTTCTGGCGACCGCGTCCGGTTTATGGGGTTTATTTCTTTATCGTCCAATCAAATTAAATCATCGGGTAATATGAACGGTCTCTTGTTAACTGAACAAGATATATGCTTCTTATTGCGTACAACGGTGAGATGTTAATAGCAGTACGAATAATGCAGACCTGTGCTTATCGCAGTAGGCCAGCGCTGATCGGCAAACAATTTCGACGGACATAAACAGCGCTATCGAATTACACTCTGTTGATTGCCACTTGTGGACAGGCGCGGTCGGCGAAACAACTTGCACAGTCACCGGAAGAAACTGATCGCAGAATGTACAAAACATGTTTGCACTGTTTCTTCTTCTCCGAGTAAAAAAAACGATCGCAAAACGAAAACAAACATTGTGATTGAGTTTATTTGGATTGCTGAAGCGTGAGCCACAATGACCGCTTCGAGAGTCAGATGGAAAACCTGCTGCGAATCTAGTGCACGCTGAATGACGAATTGAACAGTCACGGAGGTGTATAGAAACACATGAAAAATGACTAATTCTGCGCGCGCGCAGAGGATACCCGGCGCCTGCGACGTTTCGGGTGATGAACGGAAATGGATTGGTCGGATAGATCGGTGGGCGGGACCCAGATTGGCCCGCCGGCGGAGGTCCTTGAGTCCAGGACATATAACCTTCGCTGGACGCCCGTGGATCTCACTATAGTCTTTTGTTGAACTGTCAAAACGACCGGCGGCGAATTCGTCTGACCCAAAAAGAGAGTCGGCGATTCGGTCCCGTCGTCCCCAGTCAGCAGCCAAGTGTGCCTGTGCGCACTCCCCTTTTCATCTCCGTAAAAAAACGACGACGGCGCGACCTTTCATTGCTGAAACGCTATTTTATTGCAAATCCGTTTCCAATGAAGACGAGCGTGCTGCCTATTGCGGCTCAGTTCTCGGCGCGTCCCGCGATGGATTCGGCGCGTCCGTCGTCCGGCTTCTACTGCTTCGAGCACAAGACACGCTATCTTGTTCTGCTGCTCTCCACGCTGTGTCTTACGTCCGTCTTGGCTAATATTCTCACCTTCAACTTTACGGTTATCTGTATGGAAGAAATATCGCCTATGCATTTGTCTTCTACTGTTAATGTTAGCAGAAGCAACTCGCATTTGGTGCGCGGAGATGCACCGAATCATTTGACGGCTCGAACTACCCCGCCGTACACTCAGACCGAGTCGGGTAAGTTCCAGTGGTCGCCGGCTACGAAGAGCGTCTTCTTCGGCGCAATCTCTGTGGGCGCGCTGGTGGCCGCACTGCCCGTCACGATCCTTATCACCCGGATCGGGGTGAAAAAGGTCTTCGTGGCCGTCGGCGCGATCACGACGATGGCGACGGGATTGTGTCCGATCGCCGTGGTCGCCGGAGACAACTACTTCATCGCCATGCGGTTGTTGCAAGGGATCGCGCTGGCGACTTGCATGCCGGTCATTGGTTGCGTCACGTCGTCTTGGGCGACGCTGGGCGAAAATGGACTCTTCATGGGCATTGCGACGAGTTTCATCCAGTTGGCGCCGGTGTTCACGATGCCCATGGCGGGCGTGCTGTGCGTGTCGTCCTACGGCTGGGCGTCGGTCTACTACGTGCACGCAGTGGTATCGTTCTGCGTGTTCACACTATGGGCGCTGTTCTATCGACAAAAACCACGCAATAGTCGATGGGTGGGCGACAAGGAGTTGCAAAGAGTGACCGCGGGCAAGGCCCGTACTAACAGCGGCGATGACGACTCGGTGATATCGCCCGTTCCCTACGGCGCCATTCTGCGAACACCGGCCATTTGGGCCATCTGGGTTGCGACGTTCGTTAACTTCCTGGCCATCTATCTGATCGTCCTCTTTGCGCCCACCTTCATCAACAAGATTCTGCTGTATCCGATCGAGAAGACCGGGGCGCTGGCCGCCATCCCGGCCATCGTCCAGTTCTTCATCAAGATAGTGGTCGGCCCGGCCAGCGACCGCATCAAGATCATCAGCGACACAGTGAAAGTGAAGCTGACGAACACGATCGCGTTCCTGAGCATGGGACTGCTGTATATCGCGCTGTCGTTCATGACGTACGCGTCGAACGAAGTGATGGCATTGGTGATCCTGTTCGCGGCGGGTTCGTTGCTGGGTTTCAACGTGGCGGGGTTCTTCAAGAGCGTGACCCTGGTCTCGCGTCAGCACAGTCACTTTGTGATGGGTATCGTGCAGATGCTCATGTGCGTCTGCATGTTGTTCGTGCCGCTCATCGTGCAGACGATGGCGCCCACCAACAGCGAGGAGGAGTGGCATCACATGTTTCTGCTGCACGGCTCGCTGCTCGTCGTCGGCAACGTCTTCTTCTGCATTTTCGGCAGCGGACAACCCGCCGTCTGGGCGCTCGATTCGTGGTCGCAGCAGACGAAGTTACCGTCAGCTAAAACGGCGCCCATTCGCCCAATCGATTTCCTTCCGACCATTCTTGCCAATCAAAATGGCAAGTGACGTGTGTTCGTTCGATTTATGATGTCATTTCAAACATATCGGTTGATAGTTCTCTTCAACGTACCTTTACAAATGTTCATCGAATGGTAGTAATGTTTCGGCCGATTTCGGTGGGAACCGCGTGAAATGCGATAGATAGGCAGATTGAGTTGATGCGTCATTCGGTGAAAATTGATTTGTCTAGTGCTGATGACATGTACTGTTCTGTCCCATTTTCTTACGGTGTGATGAGCTTTCATCTTTTCATTTACTTTATTTCAACACTTGTCATTTTGTTGCAAAATGTTCGTTTTCACAACATGAACGTCAATTAACGGCTGATGTCACACTGACCTGATTCCGCACTCGATCTCTGAATAAAAACTTCTTTCACATGTCTTTTTTTCAATTTCACGTTAAAAAAAACATGCGCAGGGCAGTGGGAAACGTTGGTGAAACAAGTCACGACTGCAACTACTACACTCTCACTGAATACGGAATGTAACAAATAAAAACACGATCAAAGGACTACCATGTTCGTATAAGAAGAAACACTAACATTATGTGATAGAAGAATTTCAAAGCGTGCAAACAGAGTATCTTCTGTAGCAAAGTTGGCAAGAAAAGCGCATATTAATTCGCAACCTTATCGTGTTTCAACAAACAGACGACAGCAAAAAACACTGCCATATGAATATTTGTTGAAATTTTCACGCAAAAATTATTTGCAATGTGGTTATGGAGAAAGTTGATCTTACAATTAATGAACCATCACGGCGAGTAAACTACGGTATCCAATACAAATGATATGTATTGATTTTTCGAACCTGATCAGACAACGCAAAACATAGTACTATCGACTTATATGCTGAAATGCTGAAGCAAAAGGCGCCCGACTGGTCGCCAGTGTTGTTTCGGTATACTATCCACTTTACTTTACCGACTATTTTTGGCTTTACCGACCTTTTCCTTTACCGACTTTACTTGGTTTTATTTTACCGACTAAAAAACAAAGGTAAAATTTGTGAAATAGTCGGTAAAGTCGGTAAAGTCAGTAAAGTAAATGTGATATAAGCAGACGACTATGACTACGGTAGTGACGTCAGTTATTCGTGACGCGAGGAGGTTACGAGAGGTGGAAAGCGCGCGCAAAATGAATCACAAGAAAGTGCAGAAAGCTAATGATCACACATACAGCAACGTTTTATACGAGAAATTATTGGGATTTGGCTGCTGGTGTATATCGATGAGTCAGCCAGCTACCCCACTCGGAACATTTTGTATACCTTAATATAACAAAATACTTTACCGACTTTACTTTTGAGAAATTTTTACTGACTTTAATTTACCGACTAAGAAATAACTTTACCGAAGCAACACTGCTGATCGCCGAGTTTCCGACAGTAAAATCGATACCACTGATAGATTACCCTATTGTTGGTACCAATAATTTGTCCTTGAATCGTTTCAAAGTCTTTTCATGGCATCGCTTGATTTGTTACTGCGCTCTTCAGTGCTCGATGAAAAAGCGATTTAAGTCAGCTATCGCCGCGCGCTGGATGACGACAGTTGATGAATTGGCGCAGACGGTAGAGTCACCGACCAGAAATTGCTGCGGCTGTCCCTCACCAGCGCACCAACACTCCTCGTTAACTCCTTCGGTCTCCAGTCGAACCTTTTTGCTTCCGTCTCAGCCGACGCCTGAAGCGGAACGCGCAGCGCTGTCGCGAAATTATTACTGAGGTCGGCCTTGAGCCAAAAAGACAGTTATAGTCGGGCGGTCGTTGGTCTGAAGAGTGGAACTTGTTTGTCTGATAGAGGTGTGTTCTCGGATTCGAATAAATACGTAGGAAATATGAATCAGCTGTTCGCTGACGGTAAGCAGCACTTGGATGATTGGATCTCGCGAGACCGCGGGCACCGCAAGTGCAAATTGCTAGGGGTTATATAACGCGCAATTGTGCGCCAGCCAAAGGTTGCGCTCTTATTCCTCCTCATTGGTCGTCGGCGATCGAGCCGCGTAAAGGCGCACGTCATTCCCGCTCCGGTCTCCCTCCGTCTCTCGTGCTCGCCATTACCTTATCCGGCCCACTCCCAATGGCTAACAATTGGTCCGTCGTCCGGTCGACAGCTCGACGCCACGAGCCAATCGAATATCAAACGAATACGGTTGATTATTCCGGTCGACGGAAGTGTAATTAGTATCCTGGTGGTTAAAAGGACAGTCAGTCGTTCAGACTTGCTGAAATAAAGTGTGTATTGCGACTGATACGCGACCATTTGAGCACCGACCATATTCATTCCGCGTGTTTACGGCTGCCTTTTCCGCCATGTTTGCGACGAATTCTAGAAGTGCGTTGTTCTTTCTTTGATGGAAAAGTATGCCAATGCTTGCTGTTGATTCTGGGCTTTGCTGCGGATTTAGAGAAAATCCCGGACATCATTTGTCCGACGGTCATTAGTGGGAGAAATATGAGCAGCACGGGGAGTCCAGGGAGGTCTGGCTGGTGATGGAATTACGGCTCCAGTTGCATCGTTTTGATCAGCCTCGGACGGCGGGGGGTGCACAGCTGGGGCTCGTTGCGTTGGCAATTTCGACCTCGCCGCCTCTTTTTCCCCCTCCAACACATTCGTCCGATAAATTTTTTTCATCTGTTTCTCCTTAATTCAATTCTCCAAATTAGATTCCCGGCTTAATCAACCAATGACTTAGATAAAAAATTAATGGCACAGGTGGCAGTAGTTTTTTTGAATGCATTTCAAAATAGATCTGGACAGTAGCATTGACCGCTTTCATTTTTACTTTTCAACTCATGAGTCAAGCGGGTGACCAGATGATTCAGTTATCCTGTCACGAATCAAATTGATTTTGCTTATCAACGTGCTCACTACAGTGGCATTTATTATGGACTTGACAGATGAAATTGGTTTCGTTGCAGAAGGACGGTTAGGGATTGGGAGTGAATGCAACTACCTCAGTTTGAATCCGTCGATGGATGCAGCCGACGCTTCCGTTCCTCCGCTCACAAATGCCCGTGTTCGCGATCTCATTCTCGGCGACAACAACAATGATCGGTCAGTTATCTTTCTTTTCCTCTTCTTTCCATTATACCCTCACTTTTTGTTCCAACGAAACCGTTTTCTTTTCATTTCATCTCTCACCTTCTATTTCCATTTCGATTTTATTGTCTAATCCCACTCAAACACGCGTTCTGTTGTATTTAACTCGTCACTAGTCCAGTACTTTTGCCTCTCAATACCAAGGTGGGACGATTGAGCGTTAATGGCGTCGTGCGGTAACAATGGTTGATCATATTTCACCGCCGCTAGGTAGCTAGTCCAAGGCAACAAAATTGGAAATGCAATGAATACAAGAATGACCCTTAACTGTAGGCGGCTTGAATTGTGATGTGTTTATGGGCAACCACTGAGAGTTAGAAATGGCTCTGCGGTTGCCAAGTAGTGCGCTGGGAGTGCGCAGCGAGGTGCAACAAAGGGCCGGGCAGAGTGGTGCGGGACACAGTGGTGGGAGAGAGGTATTAATTGTGGTGATGATCGATCGTCGGAGGGCGACTGTCTGCTTCGTCGCGGCGAGGCGGCTGCTGACTACTGAGGCTCCGGTCTCCTCATGCGATCGGTCGTCTTCTCATTGCGAGCTCTCTGTCTATTACATCCTCGCGTGTATGTGAGAGCCGTCGTCGCCGCGAATAACTGAGAAGCCTCTGTGTCATCCCCTCTTCTCATTTGATATCACCGCATGGCCGTCAACAAGCCGCTTCTGCTGCTGCTGCCGCCGGGCAGTAGCAGCGTGGAAGACGACGGCGCGACTCCCAAGAAGGACTCGATCGCCCGAAATGCCAGCTGCCACAGCAGCCACAGCAGCGTGAAGAGCGAGGTGCCGCCGCTCGCCCGCTCCTTGGCGTCATTCACCCGCGCCCTCCAGCTGCCAAATGAGCGAGGATCGTACGTCACGCGCCGTGTCCGCTCAATCCCATAAATTCCATGTCACGGCTATTTCGGTGGCCAAGTAATTTGGATCGCGTCCTTTCCTTACACCTACACCCGTGAATCATTTACGATCCAAGGGACTACACATTCCAGATTCCATAGCAAGGCGATTTCATTTTTGTTTTCAGAGTGCAAATACATTATTTCATCAATGACAGAGGCTTCAAAGAACGTTTACAGTCTTACTTTATTCAGAATCGGAGATCAAGTGAGTTGTTTATTGCTGTGAATAAATAACTGAGTGTGGAATGTTCTGTTAGGCTTGTGCATTCGGATGTTCAATTTGGTCATTAAGCTACTGTCCTGTTTGCTCTACTGCATTCGGGTCGTCAGCGATGAGAAAACGCTACCGCCCTTCATTTCCACCACCAATTTATCCAGCGATCCGACTAGAATTCGAACGTTAGTCCTTTCTGTTAATTAGAATTAGAAAATCGATAACGACGCTCATACTATTATTTCACCGTTACAAATGTATGCAGCCAGCCACATGGTTGCACAATGAGAGAAAATACGTTGACATGAATATGACATAAAGCATTACTAATTTTCAGTGAATATCTTATCTGGGTCGATCGTTCAGCTACCCTATGGGTGTGTCAAACGACTGTTGGAATCATCAGTCTCATAGAAACTGTTATCCTTTTCTACATTAGTTATAAGGTGGGTTAATGGGTGACAACTGGCACTATGAATAATTTGAATTTATAGGGCAACCTTTTTCATCTGCTATTTTCCGTTCACTTCCTGTTGGAATGTATTACCAGCGTACCATTTATCATAACCGTGAGTCTGATATTCGAATTATGTATTCATTGGTCAGGAAAAATTATTTCGCTTAGATTTTTCTGCCTATACCAAATATAAGGGAGATTTTCATACCTGGATTCATGAACTGCTGGCTGGCGAAAAGTGCACTTCAAGCTATGTTGGTGCGTTTATTTTATGCTATTTGAAGAATGAAAAAGCGTAGTGATCTTTTTCAGAACGATTTGAATCGTGCCACCCAAAAGCAGCACTCTGCTTTAGCGCAACAAGCGGGCATTTTATTTTCAACACTTATCTGCTTACTGTTTACAAGTACCTGCGGAATTCAACACTTGCAGCGAGCAGGAACACATCAGGTTTTTAAAAAAAAAGAATCGTGTTCTCGACTAAAACTTTTCGTTCCAGATGAACCTGTTCAACGCATTCTATTTCATTATCGTCACTTTTTCAACCGTCGGTAAGTGTGGTAATTTTTTAAAACACATTAAATTATGAAGCACTACTGACTCCAAAGAAATGCCTGTGTTGCTATCGACAAGAAATTAAACATGTAGGGTTCGTGATATTTTCACAAGTCATAGGAAGAAAAGCTCTAATGTACCGAATAAATTTACTCTCGTAACTGACGCACATCGATATCAAAAGTCAAACACTAATTATTGAATCACTTCACATTCCGGATCATAGCATTCTTATTAAATCGACTAAAATTGGCGGCTGCTGATAATGAACTATGTAAAGCACATCACATCCCTATTTTCAGGGTTTGGCGATCTCTATCCGGATTACTGGATGTCTCAATTGTATGTGATCATCATGATTATCATCGCATTCGCAGTTTTGCCGACACAGGTAGAAAAATCTATTGGCATACAGCAGGATCTTAACGCAACACTTGTACTGAATTACTATAGCTTGAAAAGCTGGGTCATACATGGGTGGAACGGCAGAAATCCGGCGGCGAATACAGCAAAAGACGGACGAAATACGAACAACACGTTGTCGTAACTGTCACTCATCTTCAAGCTGAAGTTATTCTCGATTTTCTCAACGAGTTCTACGCCCACCCTAAATTGCAGGTAGGTGGATTTCTAGCATTGCACGATTTTGATGTCAATGTCGAATCATCTGATTTTTTATTCCTCTGCGGACTTGGCAGAAACTATAGATGTGGTCGGTGCACCGGTACCGGTACCGAAACAATCGGTGCACCGATTAATTTTGGAATCGGTGCACCGGACCGGTACCGGTACCGATGCAATTTTTGTGGACCGATTAAAGTACCGGTACCGATTGGGTGGACCGATTCTGAATCGGTACCGGTCCAAGTAATGATTTTAATGCAAAAATTAGAGAAAAGTAAGCCAAAAATTGATATTTTTCGCCAAAATTCAAAATCGAGTACTACAGTTTGAATTCCCGCCAAAAAACTGGCATATTCAGGCATGAAAATATCTGTTAAAATTCGAAAATGGTTGGACCGGTACCGGACCGTGTACCGTCGGTCCAGGGGTCGTACCGGTACCGGTACCGGACCGATACCGATTAATCGAAAATTGGATGGACCGATTCGTGTACCGGTACCGATTCCACCTGGACCGACCACATCTATAGTAAGAAGCACAGAAAGTTTAAGACAATCATAATTAAATTTTTTCGATAATTTTTAGTCGAATTTTTGTCAGATGAACTAAACAATTAGCACCTAACAATCTCAACTCTGTGCTGACTGAGCTGACAATGCTCTCCAGTACAAAAGTTTTGAGCGGCTTTATTACAAATACATGTCCATTCTAAACCAAACTTGGTGCAAGTGTAGCTTTCTTACTCAATTATATGTTTGAAAAAATTCAGTTCAATTGGTAACTTCATGAAAAATTTGAATGGGGTTCTAGGGTACTTCTGGAACACCCTGTACATGCATAATATTCTTGGGGCTTTAAATTTTTGGTAGCAATCCTTCCCCTCTAAGTGGATCCTTCAATAAATCAGTCTACCATCGACCGTTTGCGGCAGTCGTAATTGCAAATAAAATTTAAAATAGAAGTAAAAAACAGTTACAGGTATCCACAAAAAAGTTCTGGAATATGGTCCCTTCCATTTTCCGGACCGTACCTTTGTGTTCTTCAATACAGTCGATCACAATGAGAATCTTGCTCTTTGAATTCTGGATTACATTGACAGGAATATGATTGCAATGGCATTTCTCCGGTTTGCTTTTCAACTTCAAACCATTTACTCGAGCTGTGCTTACGAAACCATCGATAAATTTTCTGAATTTTAAAGCATTATTAGAAGTTTATGACTTGCACTTTTATTCTCTCAATACATCAGCTTGATTTATTTTAATGAAATTCATTCAATGTACAAAGATTTCGGACTACTGGCATAGTTTAAAAATTGAAAACACTAACGTTTTTATTCAAATACTACGACATGTCGTACTATTTTCTATTACCTGAAAATCGAAATTCTCCCAGAGTTGGTTTTGATCTCGACTAGATCAATTTCTAATAAAGCTCAGAAAAAACAATGCGGAAAAAAAAGAACAAAACACTTCAAGATAATAAAGGAGCATACTGTAAATATGATAACATCAGGCGTGTAGCTAGGATTGGTCGGTGAGGGGCTAATTTTTCCGAAAAGAGGTCTCTTTTTAAGAAAAAGAGAAGAGGAATCCTTCTTCTTGATTTCGAGGGGGCTAATTTGTTCGAGGGGGGCCTGGCCAGGATGGTGCCCCTTCTCAGCTCAGGTATGCATGTATCTAATGGTCGTAATCTGTTTAGAATACGTACAGTATCTTTGGGATTCGGGATAGTTTGCAAGCTCCAATGAAGGCAAACTTTTGGCAGAATTCAGATTAAAGAGGTTTGTGATAGAATACCGTAATTGTTCGACTTCGGTATGCCTAATTATTTTAAATAATAAACTGGGCAAAAAACTTACTGCAGGTTACTCCCCAAGTGACTGTTTTTGTGAATTGCAAGGGTCACAAAAATCCATGGTACATATTCCTCTTTTGTTTCGTCTTGAGCACTGTTCAAAGCAACTTCTGAAACACTTGAAAATAAAATTGATCAGGGCACATTCTGTTGAAAGATGTCTCCGTATCACAACAATTGTGTTTGAGCCCCGAGCACCATTTCGATGAAATTATGAAAAGTTCGATACGTACAACAATAAACATACTTATACCGTAGCTGGGTCCTAAAATCGTATCGCTCGGCCTACATGACCTTCTACCTCACCGAACTATCGTAGTGCTGAATATAATGGACCACTACCGAAAAGATTTTCGCCAAGTATTGGCAAAGAAATTTGGGACCCCACCCTCTTTCCTTCCCTCATGCGGGTCTAACTCTTACCATAACCCTCCCGGGGCTCAAAACTCAGCCGCAGGTGTGGGCGATAGAGGTACCTGTGAAAGACGATGAAGCCACTTCTGCTCGTACAGTATCGTTTGTCTGTACTTGTACTTCAGGGTCAGACCTTAAAGAATCTCTCGATCGTTGTTGCACAAGATTGTCATGTTCGATTATCGATAATTTAGCAATGCAGCGAGATGCAGCGATCGAAATAACCTTTTTCATGGTGACCGTTTGATCTCCGCGGCGGAAAACAATGAAAACAATGGGCCACTCGTACGATAAAGTGTGAACATAATTGTCCACTGCGACAATTGAATGATTCATATCAGAAATTTGTTCTTCAACAGATCCATTGGGAATATTATTTGTGAGCAAAAATCTCCTGATTAATTCAGCTTCGTCAACATGCGAGGTGATAATTCCAATATGTTCGCATAGCAACTTCGGCTGTGGCAGATTACTTGCATCGTTTGTTGCATTAAAAATTAAACTTGAACTATCCAGTAATTGTGAAATCTGCTCCGAAAGGTATTTTTGCACGTCTTCTAAGCCACCAAACGTTTGCCTGACAATTGGGACACCGGAAATGCTGTGTCCGATAGTTAAACCGCGACTAAAGTACTTTTGCCATTCATTGAAAATCGTTTTCGTTCCGCGCAGCACCACCTTGAGTTCAAAATTTATGAAATCTGTCAGTTCTCGTTCAAAGAATTCAAATTCGACGCTAGCTCTCTGTGGTTTGTCTAAGCCAGTAAAGACAACAAATGTTTGACCGGTAGCAGCAGCCCGCTTTTTGATCTCTTCAATGTGAAACTCTTCAACTGGCATTTCATCAAAGAAAACGTCATCTTCTGGTTTTGCAAGGCGCAATCGATCGATGGTACTGATGGCGGGTTTTCTTTTGATGATGGTATCAGCTCTTTGGTGTCTTACTTCTTCGAAAAAGTATTCATATTTCGCCATGAGTGATTCATTAACAAGTACGAAAATTTTGCTTCCTTTTTTCTCTTTCTTAGCTGCTTCCAATGCTCGAAGCATTACAATCAGAGTTTTACCTGAACCAGGTGCGCCCCGTACTGTTATACGATTTCCTTCACATTCAACAATTTCTAACTGCTCAGCAGTAAGATAAATTGTTCCAAAGATGCCATTGCCAGGAACTCTGTGTTCTTGTTGAAGATTTCTGCTCTGTCGTTTTTGTTTATCGGACTTGAAGTCTTGTGTTTGAATCCACTGAGCGATTTGCATAGCATTAAAGGCCTGCGAGTGAAACACAACTTTCGTTCGGCAGCAGACGAGGTGAGCTGCAAACCTCATGATGACCACATTATTCTGCTTAAATCTTGGTATTAACGTGAATGTTTCTTTCATGTTCTCTGAGGAATCGAAGTCGCAGCATTGGAAACCTCCAGTTGAGCCATAAAAGAACTCAAAGCGTTCAATAGTGTAGCCATTGTTGCTTCGTATCGGTTGAACTGGAAAGCAAATGATACCAAAGATTGATTTCAATTTTTCTTTGAACAGATTTTCACAGTGCTGAAAGGTGTTCGCCACATTTCTCTTCAGCTGCGTCTTAGCTTTCTCCAATTGAGTCTCCCCAACAGCACCCGCTTTGACTTCAACGACAAATAAGCCCAGATTTTGATGAATAAAAATGAAATCGCATTCACCATGCACCAGTTCATGTTGCGGTGTACCCACCCTTTTCAAATCGGTGACCTGAAGGCCATAGATTAAAATTCCGCCAAGTTTCAGTTCAACGAATCTCTGCAGAAATTCTGATTCCCCATTTTGTCCAGAAGCCCTGATTGGTGCTTCATTATATGAACCGCGGTGAGCAGACTTCTGCACATCCGTGCATGGAGGAACACAGATGGTATCTTCTTCAACAGACGTAAGGATTTTTCTCCAGTTTTTACTTGCATAATAAAGATCCATTGTTTCCTCGATGTCAAAATTTGTTGCTGTCATTTCGCTTTTTTCCAGCTTGACGATAATTATGTTGTTTATCTGCAAGTTGGGAAATACTGTACAATGGTCTCTGCTTCTCATATCTAATTTTTCTCGCAGAACTGGCTGTTTCCTTTTTGCTCAGAAGGTTGTTAAAAATGGAATTTCACAACTGCTGCGCAATTTGCTCCCACAGTCCTCGCCTTATTTTGAAGCGCAGCGAATACCGTTTGCGTTCTAATTGACCCCGCGGGGTTTATTTTGTTCAGCAAACTATCACCTCATTATTTTCATTGCCTAACCAATTTAGACAAAGCATTCGTTAAAAATTGAGTCAAAGAGCAAAAATTTTTGTTACAGTTCACTTCAAAACGTTAACATTTGAAAGTGCAACACAGGATAGTTTACAAAGAAGAGAAAATCGGCGTTTGTAGCCATTAAACAGAGATTTTTTTCGGCTTCCGGGCTACACTACCCATTTTTAATATAATTTCTAGTTTATTTTAGCGCGGGGTCAATTCGAACGTATACGGTATTATTTCGTTGCTGTGCGTTACTGTTGTTTGTTTTACATATCGTCTCGTTTTTTCGCAAATACAGGATTGCTCAAAAGTCACTTCACAAGTTTGATTTTTTATAAATCTGTGAAAACGCAACTAATTTGAATGCGGTTTTTCGCCTTTGATAGAGCAATCTCTAACTTTGATTTTCTTTTTTTAATATTCAAATTTAATCCATTTTTTGTTCTTTTATGCCACTTTAAAAAAATATGAGATTCCACACTGAGAGCTCGCTCTCGACCAAGCCTTAACCGTTTTAGCTGAACTTCAACTTTTTGAACAAAGAATAATATTGGCTATAACATATTAAAAGGAACTAAAAATTCATTCAACTATTGGCGGGAATTCAAAATTTTACTTCAAGAGCACGAGTAATTAGACTTTGAAAAACTCTTGTTCTTGAAATAAACTTTTGAATTCGCGCCAACAGTTACATGAAATTTTGTTATTTTTCAATATGTTGTAGCCAATATCATTTTCTATTCAAAAAATTTAAGCTCAGCTAAAACCGGTAAGTTTTGGTCGGGAATGAACCCTCAGTGTGGGACCCATGCGAGGGTATCCCATGCCTGCGTCTCAAATAACCGGTGGTCGTCTTTG
>JAQGCX010000727.1:0-14378 GCA_034700205.1 Plectus parietinus | reverse complement strand
TTCGCTCGCTTCAAGAATGGCGAAAGATCATAATAAAAATGTCATGAAAAAAAATTGGCCAAAGACTTATGAATCAACCTAATACATAGTGACCGGCGACCGGGGAAGGTCACCGTGTACGGTATTTCGTATAGGGATTTTGGCGCAAAATTCAAAAATTTCAATTTTTTCTTCTTTCCTTACCTTTTTAGACATGTAGCTAGTTGCATTACGGGTTCTTCCAGGGGGCTGTATGTAGCTAGACCCTCCTGCTTACAGCTATACACATAAGGGAAAACGTCGGCCGATTAGGGAGCAATTAGACGGGGGTGGCACTTGCACTGTTGGTGACACAAATCATTTTATGCAGAGCTTGTCCAAAATTTTTCCGTCACTCTATGGCACAAACGTTCTGTTTCACTAAATGTTCATTATATCCTGTACTAATTTTGGTTTCGGACCCTATAAAGGGGTACTTCCCTTACCCCCTGCTCTTGTCTGCGACCGGGGTATGTACAATATAATAGTCCACACGTAATATGGAGACACTTGTGCCATCGCAATATAGCAAAAGTCCATTTCATTTTTCTGCATTAGCTTTTTTGACACCACACGGCAATAAGTTTTGATGTCCTCTGGTTTTAAAAGATGGTAGGGTGGGTGGGGAAAGGTTGCATTCTTTTGTTTTAATTCTACTCTCATCCAACCTGTTCCAGGAGCTGAATCAAGTATTTTAAAATACAATTGTCATCCACCATTTGATGTCTTCAAACAAGAATATCATTATTCATTTCGAATATAAATCATCTTGAACAGCAATTTTTGTCATTATCATATTTAGTATTTGTTAACTTTAGAGACACAATGTGAGTGCGAGTTCATCTCGTCGAGAAAGTGCGAGTTCCGATGACTATGGATTGCTGATCTTTGACGAACCAACACATGTAGAAGCAGCTACAGAAGTAGAGACAATACAAGAATCGCAGGAGGAAAATATGGATCCCGATCAGCTGACGGAAGTTGCCAAAGCATATGTCAGCAATTTGACAGACGAACGTGTTGAAGAACTGATCGAGCAAATACGCAATCGATTATTCGCCACACATCAATCATTCAATCATCATCCAAAAAGAAATTCATTAGAACCACCCGAATCAGATCCCTCAAGAAAAAGAGATATCCTGGAAGCCATGATCAGGTCACTAGGCGCTGATTGGAATCACTTCATTGACCGCAGAGTTATGGACAGCTTAAGAAGAATGCACCAGGCACAATCATCAGAACGACGGAGCGAATCGATCATCAACCAATCGAACAATTCTCATGTCAACGCAGTACTCAATCTCCAAGGAGACCGACACAATAGAAGAAGACGCAGACCAAATCAAAGAAGAAGGCAACAAAACATTTGTATTCGATTTTGCATCTTTGGGCAACGAAATTGCGAGCAAGAAAATATGCCTTTGAGTTCATGTGAGGACCGCACCCCTGGACAAACAAATGACCCTGACAATGTTTACCCTGATGCGGATTCTGAAGCCGGCACGGAAAAAATCGCCGCGAGATTTAGAAGGTGCCTATCAACGATTAATATGAATATTGTCGTGACAATTTTGGTCATGTTCTTCATTGCAATTGTGGGATTTGTGGGTGTCTTCGTCTTTTTCATATTGAATCCAACCAATGTTACTGTTGCAACCACACACGAAACTGAAATAACTGAAAGAACAGCTGTAAAGTTAACGAAAACAATATCGAAATCGATGCCAATCACAGCACTAAATGCAGCATCCTTGAGAATGGACTATTTCAAAAACTGCATTATCTTTTCAACGACAACAGTAAATAATCATTCAAACTACGAATCAACATTTTTTGATGAGTTTCTGCATGAAGAAACAGTTATCAATAGATACATGGCGACCAAGGAAACTTGTGTGCAAATATCTGTTGAGATTATTTGCTGTGAAACGTTTTGCGAAGGAAAACTGAGAGAAGGCCACATTATCACCCGATATTTTGCGCGTTATTCCCAGTTTTGCGGGGCATGGCGTCACGAATTTAATACGGCATACATTTGCACGAAAAAACGCAACCAAATAACGATCACCGAGTTTTGGAGTGCCACAGACTCTCGATTTAGTCATCCCACGGTCAACATCGCCAATTTTCAAGCGATCGATCATCTCCCAAACCATGTTGCGGTTATTTTGACAAAAAATTCATCGCGTTCTCATCAGTTTTGTCTCGCCAATTTCGCCAGGAGAACAGTGAAACAAATGAAATGTCGCGATATTGATTTTCTTAGACTAGAACTGATGGATGAATCGATAAAACGACATGTCGTCTATCTTCAGCATATGTTATGGGCAGTTGTAACCAGCAAATTGGAGAACAACTACTTGCTGTGGACAATATACGTGTTCAAAGATATGCAGCTGATATTTAAAGAGACTGACAAATTATTCAGTGTCGATAGGGAGTTGGTAGTGTTCGGTGAAAGTCCGATTGTTAAAGTGTGCGCTATCGAGCTGAATCTTAATCAAGATAAGCTTGTCAGTTGTACGGCATACAAATATGAAATGTTGTGATACTTGTTTGTTTAAATTATTCACGGTTATATATTGAAAATCGTTTTTCTCACGACTATTATCTGTCGGTTTTTGCACCTGAATTAAGGAGCACTAAGAGTCGATTGAGCTATACTGATTGATATAGGAAATAGGAATGATATAGGAATATAGGAATGCATAGGTTGATATGTTGATATAGGAACTGAAGGTAGCAAATAGAACTCAACTTTGTGACAGAGAGAGAGAGAGATGAAAGTTCTGAACAAGCTAGGAAGGTTTTATGTTTGCAAACACAAAGGTGAGCTTTTCAGTGATAAAAACCATCGCACAAGATGTGAGCTGAGAATCTGCTATGCTCCTTCGATGTTCTAGTATGCATTGGGCCGTGAGACAGGGGTTACTGTGGAATTGATATTTCACATTCAAAACTGAAGGAAATGCGAAGCTGAAATCTGCTTTGTTCAAGAGCAAGGTCGACAATTTTTGATTGGCGATAAAAAAGGGAATTGCCTTCCAAGTTCAAATTTCCGATCCCACAAGAATAAAAACACACAATAAAAATCTGGTGAATTTTGCAATCTGAACAATTTTGTAATTCCGTGGCAAAAATGCCTGCATTGCGGTGGCCCAATTCCAACAGTGTCAATTGGTCCAGTTTCATTTTTAAACACATGCTCTCTATGAACTGTGATGTTCGTGAGCAATGAATTCGCCTTTTACTGATTGCACATTATACTTTCTTTTACTTTTCTACTTCGGGAATGCCAAGCAGTATTTTCCTTTGTCCCTGATCAGCAAGCCATGTCATGGACATGAGTGTATTTTTTAAATTGAATTTTAACTTTTTTATATTTTTCTTTTGTCTATTATTTGGGTTGAAAGTCATCTTTTCGTTAAGTGAGCCGAGTTGTCCCAACACATGCACTTGTCGCAAGCGATATCAAGCAACACTGATCGTAGGCTGCGAACGTTATTTGTGAAACTGTGTCCTTCCCTATCACTGATAACGGTTAACGATACGTAGCCAAGACGTTCCCTCTATGTTTTAGCAGTCATACCGTCCGTCAAATTGCGCCCCTCTCCTTTCGCTGACTGAGCCTTGTAATTTATTTATGTGCCATTTCGGTCTGATCCCGGAACGGCGAAAGTCAAAAGATGCAGTCCCGTGCACGCTGAGCATTAAAAAGACGAGTCTGCGCGCGTCTGTTTCGTCTGTCTCGTCTGTTATGCATTCAGATAGGCTAATGCGGTAAATGAAGCAGCGATCGGCATATCCATTTTCATTGTTCTGACTTGTTTACCGCATTTGCTTATCATAATACATAACAGACGAAACAGACGCGTGCATACTCATTTATTTAATGCTCAGCGTACACGGGATTGTACATATTCTTTCCGCATGTGAAATATGTCCAGAGAAGTCCCGAAATTGTTTAAACATAACAACTCCCTGTGCAATCCACTCATACCAAAAAAATTTGAACAGAATACTCTTTAATTGAAAAGTCAATGGGGACTTCACCCATGTAATAATTTCGTTTTGCGACTGCTGTTTTTGTTGTTAATTTGAATGAACCGACTGCAATAATTCTTTTTGGATTTTCAAATGAAATGGATATAATCAGGACTTTAGGTCATGTCTCTCTATTACCAAGCTCTCCAGTTGCAGACTCTACCTGTATGAATTACCCACGTGTTTCCATCCGGAAGAATGCGAATATGATCCGCGCTGAAGGAGCAAACGAAGAAATCAACACTCTGTTAGAAGAAGGGAACAGCCAAGTAAGTCGCGTTTTCGATTGCATCACAAACGAAATATAATTCTGATCATCAGCAGTCAATGATGGTTTTTGGCTTAAAATAGTGGCAAGAATGAAACGAAGTGTTACTTTATCGTTAGCCGTAATATACCAATATAAACGGTTATAAAGGGTTCGAAATTTCGGAAAAGTCGGAAGTTTTAGAGATCAACCCCAATTAACCCCACATTTTGTACGCATAAGAAAGTCAAGGTATGGGTGAGTGGGGTCGAAGTCAAAACTAAAAATCAATCCCTGTCGCCGTCGGAGTCGGTATCCGTTTTCCAATCCGATGCCAATGAAAACGTAAAAAAGAGAAGTACGGTACATGTGTTGAATAATTGGTTTGTTTTTGCTGTGATTATATTACTAGGTTGTAATGAAAGTTTTTGTGCATAAGTACAAAATTTATTTCAGCATCTCTTCTAAATAAAATTTTATTTGTTTATACACGTATTTGGTATAAGTACCATTTTGAAGCGAGTTTTATGCCGCGTATAAATGTATGTTGCTTTTTTACAAATCGCTATATTTATAAAAATTACAGCGTGCACAAAAAATTGCACATGCACAAAAACTTCCATTACAACCTAGTACATGAACACAAAGTCTAATAATGTTCTTAATTACGTAACAAAAAAATGCAATATTTTATCTGTTGAAATATTCCTTTCATTCTAGGAAAGTTTTGACGCCTGTAGCGTTTCTTGTTGGAGAACCATTAGCTCTCATGAATTCGGGCAGCCTGCATCAAATACGGGGTCTAGCAATGAGTCCCAGGCGCAACATTTGACTCAAAAACAGCTTGCCAAAGTCGCCGCTTCTTTCATTAAAACGTTAACAGATGAACGCGTTGAGCACATAACTGCGCAGATTCAAAACGGACTCTTGGCTAAAAATCGGTGGAACATTTCTCTCATTAATTATTGGAAAAGTCAATCGTTTCTCGCAAGTGACCTGTCTATGGTTGACAATCCCCGCCAGTTTCTCGAAGCTCTCATCAGATCTCTCGGTGCTGATTGGGATCAATTTATTGATCGCAGTGTGATGGATGACTTGAAAGCACATCTCAATGCAAAGTCTGGGCAAAAAAGCTCTTCAAACATCGCGCAATCCGGCTATTCACACATATCACACATAGAGGCTGCTATTCACCTTCAAAACACCGGAGAAGAAAGAACGAGTGTGCAACAAAGAAGCCAAAGGATCAGCGGAAAAATCTGCAGTAGTTTGCTTTGTGGCCGAAGAAATCTTGAGAATCTTCGCGATAATGAACGAGAAATGCGGCCGTTTCGATCAACTGAAGAAGATGCAACTGAAGATCAGGGGACTGAGACAAGAAAGAATTCAAATTACGACAGTCGGAGATTAATATCGATTAGCGCTCATATCTTTTGGTGCGCTCTTGTCATATTTTTTGGTCTGATTTTGGTTCTCTTCTTCACTCTTCTCTGTGTTTCTATTCTTGCTCGCAAAACTGCAACAACAATAAACACCAATGCGACTGATTTCGGAAATATTGGCACTTCTGAAACAACTTCACCGCATAATGATGCTGAACAGCAAAAACCAACTACTGATGTTAATATGAATGAATCGCTTGGGAAATTTAAGAAAACAACATCACGATCATCTTTGCCAATGAAAGCAAAAAATGCAATCTTTCGTTTAGAAATTGATAATTATAACAAAGGTATTCTGGTCACAGAACAGAATGCGTACAATCGTCCCCATATTAAAACAATATTTTATGACGAGTTCGTCAAAGAAAAATGGCACGGCTACAGAATTTTGAACACGAACGAAATGTGTGCAGCAGTCACAAATGTGATTATTTGCTGCGAAACGTTTTGTGAAGGAATAAAGGCAAACGGTGACTTAGTTAGCCAAAATTTTCCGCCTGACTCTCGATTTTGTGGCGCTTGGCAATTAGATTTCAGCATAGTCCACGTTTGCACGAGGAAAGGAAATCAAATAATAATCCATGACTTTTGGTGTGAGAAAAAGTATTTATTAATCCATAATTCATTGAACACAGCCGAAGTACAAGCAATCGATTTATTGCCTGTCGATTTGGTAGTTATTCTCTTCCAGAATTCATCAAAATCAGATCAGTATTGTGTCGCACGTTTTGGCAAGAAGTGGGGTGTGGAGAACATAACATGTCATGAAATCAGTTTTCTTGGACTGGAACCAATAGACATTTCAATGACACGTCGCATTTACTACCTTCAGCATAAAACATGGGCTATTGTTACAAGCAAACTGGAGAAGAGCTCTCTGCAATGGAAGATTTACGTATTCAAAGACAATCGGTTGATATTGAGAGATTCAAAAAATCTATTCAGCGTTGATAATCAGCTGGTGGTTTTCGGCGAAAGCCCGATCGTCAAAGTTTGCGCTATCGAGCTGAACATTAATCAGGAAAAATTTTTCCGTTGTACAATTTACACTTTTCAAATTTGATGCATGCAATTATGGTCCAATGTGAATTCTCATCTGCATATTTTGTACAAACTGTACAGAACGTCTGAAATATATACGGTGTAGGAGTGGGATACTTGTTCTATGTTCTTGATTGCAGTAGTAGAACAAGACAGGTATTCTTTAAACCGTTTTTAGCGATGACTGGTGCCCATATCTGAACGTGGAGATTTAAGGTGGCAAAAAACTCCTCTTTTTTATTTTTGGCCGCTCAGGAAAATGTTTTCGATTTGAAGCTCACGAGTACGGAACTGTATAATTTAAGCAGTACGACCGGCATTGCATTGTATGATTGTTCAGTTGCGATACTTGTCGACTGTTCATTGTTTCATTTCTGTCGATGTCAAAATGTCAAATGTTGATGTCAATTTTTGCATCTCCGTAAAATGTTTCTGAAATTCGGGATACTTACTTTGACTTTGCCTGACCGCATTTCTCACGCCTCGTATAACGATATAATACTACACAAAGTAATCAGCACAATTTAATAAGTAGGCTAAATGAAACTTCGTGATTATCGATCAATTCAATTAATATGTACACAATCGAAAAATGAATAATTAAGATATTGAGCTAATCGTCATCGGTGTTCTGCTGATCAGAGAAGAAATGAGTGCGGAAATCCTTTCCTTTGCGAGTCAGAGTAGTCGGTGAGATGTCCGTTTGCACAAATGTACCTGATGCCTTGATACACCAACCGATTGAGTCTGCGCACGCGTAGAAATGGCAGTACCAATTATCGGGTATACACCACTGCCCTGCAGGACAACTTGTGATTCCAACTATTTTCGAATTCGTTTCAATGTCTTCCGGTGCGACTGGGCGGTAATAGCAGCGGCGGCTGATCAATGTTGCTGCAATATAATATCAATAAGAATTCATTTCTTTTCGAGAGTTAATGATTGAATAGAGGAAACTTTTTTGTCTGTTGTTTAGGCAATTTCCATGCAACGAAGTACAATGAACGTAGAGAGATTCAAAAAAAATTTCTGATAAAAGGAAGCAAAATGATCATTGCCGCGTACCACATTGAGGGCCTTTGAAGTGTTTGTTGCATCTGCATTTCGCCCTGATCGGTGATCTTGCGTTGGCGACAACCTGGCACACACCATTCTCGCTGCAGTCTATATTATCGCACGGATTTCGCGACATCGCGTCAACTGAAACAAAAAATACAGAAATATGATTAGAATATGAAGTTATGAGAGTCAGAGACCAACTGGTGGCAATATACCGTTTCGATTTGAATACAAGGCAAGCTGCTTCGTTTGGTACATGGGACCTTTCAACAACGAGTAGCAGGACAGAACAAAATTTTCTCTCCTTTTGAAGAAGTTTTTTTGGGTGGAGACTTTTTTATGGAAGACAAAATAAATATTCCTTACCGTTTGAAAATGAAAGAAGAATGAATGCATTGATACACAGAGCGACAGAAAAAGTACGAATAAGCATGATCGTAGCAAAACTTGAGTTCACAGAGTTTCTCAACGCAGATTTGGGCAGTGACCCGTGGGAGTAGTCGAAAGCTTTTTGGAACCGTTCTTGAAATATGTCCAAACTTCTTTTGAGGCCCTTTGCTTATTTGACGCATCATTTATGCTTTTATACCAGCAGATCCTTTCAGTAATGACGATTCGCTGCTGTGTCGCGATCGTTTGTATTTGGAAAGCGAAATATATTACGCGTTCATTCCCAGTGAGTGCTGTGCGCGGGGCAATAGATAGCGCATTAAACTATTCAGAGATAATGTTAGCATCGCGTATGGTGTCGCGACTGTTGCATGATGGCTGATTCAACTATCACGATCAACCCAAAACTCGGCATCATGTGTGGGTTCGCGTGCAACAACGTCATTGAAAACCAATATTGCACCATTTTTGCACACTCCCCTCTATTTTCTGAAGAATGAACAAAAGAAAAATTTGCCGTTTATTGATATATTTGCAGTTAAATTTGAATTGAAAGCGAAATTTTTTCGGCATTCTTGTGTTCGTTAATGCTTAGTTTTTCTGTAAGGTGTGTTGAAAAAATTTGCACGATTTGATTGGAATCAACGAGTTGTGTCACTCTGCTAGTTATTTTGCTTACAACTGGATGCCGTGCTACTTCTTGAAGGTTAAAGACGACATTTTACCAGATTTGACATAACACTTTTCTTTGACAATTTTTGTAGACCCAAAAAAGAACACCAGTAATACGAACAGAAAACAGATCAAAATCACGAATGTATTACAGTACCACAGGCCCTTAGGCGAATTAGATTTGACTAGATAGAACCGGAAAAAACTCGTGCACCAATCGACAATCTACACGCATTCACCTCTAATTGGTTAAGCCAGTTTTATCCGGTTTATTCCAGTTGTATCCGACCCGCCTCCGGGCCTGGCAGGCCGGCTGGTGAACATCACTGACATTTTTACACATGGTGCAATTGCTTTGTTTTCTGTATGCTATTCTTCTTCCGGAACTTCGTATGGTGATGATTTTCTATTGGTGGTGTCAACGGCCATCAACCTCGGCTCTGGGATACATAATCCCTTCGCGAATGTGCAGGGGAAAAAGTGACATCGGATATTTTCCAGGATGCAAAATGTCCCTGGTGGGCATGTTCTGTCCATTCGGTTGTCCACCATTGTGCATTTTAGTAGTTCGACGGGCTCTGAAATATAGTTTATATAATTCGTTAATCAACCATGATATATTTATCCGGCCAAAATTTGTAAAAAGTAATCAGGCAGTTACAAAAGTTCTCTGTCATACCGATTTCGCAGGTTGAACCAAAATATCCATTGTTGCACCTGCATACGGCTTTTCTTGTGCCGTCGAAGTTGTGCACACATTGACCGTTTCGAGGACCGTTGCAATTATTGAGCGCACTGCATGGATCCAAGTATGCGACATTTTTCTCGTTGTTTTCATGACTGAAGTTACTTCCATACCGTTTTTGACGAAGAATCTGTCGATGATGATGAACTGCATGCGGATTCGCCGAAATTGCAACTAAAAACATTATCATGCGTCAAAATCTTCAATTGGAGAGTTATGTGATGATCGAAGATTCATCAATTCTCAATAATAAAGTGAGCTGGGGCTGGATAAATAAATAAAGTTGCATCGGAGAGGATATGCCATATATCTCTATATCGCTCATATATTCCTGTAGCCGTTGAACTGCAGAGTGAACAAAAGTTGTGTATTCCCTTTCTTTTCTGCGTTTCAATTATTAATTTGTCAACCCACCACAGTCACTTCGCAATAGTTACACAAACTTATTGAGAAAGAATCATTGTAAGTCAAATACACTCACCCGAGCAAAGAGAAAGACAAAGGCAAGCGTAGTAGCTCAGCAATGTTGATGATGCCATTCAAGTTCTTTTGTAGTTTACCGTAAAACATCCGCAAGAAAGTTACAAGCGAATATAAGTAAAGCGCTTGTCTCTTGTGAAACACAGAAACTTTACAGACTTTCAACGACAAGTACGAAGACAGCTTGAGGGAAAAACAACTGAGAGCAAATGACAGTTTGGAGACGAAAGCGAGTAAGGCACTTGACGACATTTTGCACAATAGCGACTCGTTATATGCAATTCGAGCCGAAAGTTGATCAAATAGGTATGACACAACATGGTGTTGCGCGATCGGCTACGCTTATGCGTGTGGGGTGGTTGTTTTGCTATCTGTGTTATCAACATTTATTGCGCGACTACGTTTCACGTCACGCGCTACTCAACGTCATTCAACATGCTAGTTGGCTGCATGCACAATTCTACAAGCCATCAAACACTCATTTGCAGAGAGGACAACGTCACGACCATTCGTGCCTCCATGGACTTGTTTCATAAAGGACTAACGGACTACGGGCTGACGGAATAACGGAATGCGGAGCGCGCACATTGGCCGTTACCATGGAAACACCAATGCGCGCGCTCCGCATTCCGTTATTCCGTCAGTCCTTTATGAAACAGGCCCCATATCTCGCAGTGCCTTCACTGCCTCATAGGATATGGCCCAGAAATACGAAATCGATAATTGCACAGACATGAATGTTCGATTTTTTGGACGCAATTGCGATTCGCGAGTATCATCTGGTATTAACAAACTGAAATGAACGCACATAATCTCTCAATATCCCATAGCCGTAAATAATATCGCACAATTACATTAAATATCGGATATCGATAAAAACGAAACGTGTAACGAAGTGAGATTCACAATGTGCCAGCTAATCTTCTTGTTCTTCGTCATAATCCTGTTCATTTTGTGGTTGAGGGAAGAAATGTGGGCCGTAATTCTCCGTTTGATCACGCGGCATTGCCCTCTTGTTTGTAGGAGTGTGAGAAAATGTACCGGTCGCTTTGATACACCAGCCGATGGAATCCGCACACGAGTAAAAGAGACAATAGAAATTGTCGGGCAAACAAAACCACTGATTTTCCGGTTCAGGACATGTGCCCACTCCGGCTATTCGCTTCTCGTCATCGGACGGCGCAAAATAGCAGCGACGACTTATCATTGTTTCTGAAATACAATATTATTTAGAGTCCTGTTCAGAGGTGGGCCGTGGCCGGGTATGGACTGATATCTCGCAGCTGGGTAAAAACCCAATAATAGAACAATGTCATGAATCCTGTAGCGTGATAGCTCCTTATCGCCCGATTAACGAATTCATATTTGCCTTTATGTGTGAGTATGCGATAGAAATTCGATGAAAGATATTGTCCACTTACCACAGCGATCGCCAATGAAGTATTCGTTGCATTTGCAGATCGGAGTATTTTCGATTACTTCACAGAAACCGTTACCGTTACAATCCAAATTTCTGCATGAATTGTGCGGCATCCCGTGAACTGAAAAGAAATATGAGTGAATTAAATAATAATATTAATTGCATTAAGCGAAAAATCGTTATTTATTGACTTTGTTTTGGAGCATTTTTAATTTATTACTGAGAGTGATTAGTTTATTACTAATTTATTTAAATTATTAAGCTGTGAATATCTGTGAAAAGTCGAATAAATCAAGCCATTTACCCTTTGGCAGAAGGACGGCTGCAACATAGAGAAATACAGCGGCCGAAAAAGTTTGAAACTGCATTGTTGCAGAATAGAACCAAATTCTTTGAAATACAAGGAAGAAGAACGTAACAAAATTGATTCAGTTTGAAGAACTCTTGTACCCCTTTTCTTTTTCGCAATTCCTTTTGGTTTGGTGATGAAGGGGCCGGCCCATAGCTTATATGAGCTCTTCAGTATTGCTGTGCTTCGCAATCATGTCGCGATATATTTACTCGGAATGCACATTTTCTGTTGTATCTGCCTGACTTGTGCTGCGCAACCGGTGCGTGACTGTTGCGCAGCTGATTTGGTCATCGAATCGCCACTGATAATGCATAGAGAAACCCTCGCGCGTGGCGACATCGTCATCGAAAACTTCATAGCTTTCGTCATTTATTGCGTTCTTGCCTCGATGTCGTTCAGTTGTATTGTCAACGGTAATTGTTAGTGTTACCACGATACGAAGTTTTCGCCTTAATGTACGGGGAACGCCGTACTCCCCGTACTGACCCGAAGAAAAAATTTCAAAAGCCGTTATTATGAGTCTTTTCGCTTTCTTTATGCACATTTTTGGCGTAAAGAGAGGATAAAACGTAACGAAACCTTACAGGAAGATGTAAAATGAGACAAAATGAGCAAAAAAATCCCCGTACCGGCCCGCCCCAATGAAAATAATTCCCCGTACTCTCTGTATCTTTCTACCCGAACCATCCGCCCCGTGGTAACACTAGTAATTGTTGAAGAACCGATTTAATTTTTGTTAAGTAATTTTTTTCACTTTGCTTTTGTAATAATTTGATTTTTAATGATTTCAGAAATATTGACTGAAATCCGAAAACTGTAACCAGACTCATTCTTTTAATGTATGACAGGCTGCTATTATTGCTTGAAGTTGTATTGAAGTTAAACGAATACTTAGCATATAATGTGATTTAAACAAATTACCGCACGCTTCTCAGTGTCGATATTGGAAGAAATATGCACAAATATGCACAAATATGCACTTAATAATAAGAATTTACAATTCATTTTACTGTTGAATATAGTTATCAGTATGGATTATTCGTTTGTACAATATTAGATTCAAGTGAGTACACCGAAAACACATCAAACCAAATCATATCCGAATGAGTAATTTGTGTTATACAATACGAGTTTTGTTCTCTTTTGGAAGCATTTATTCTTTGTGTCGAGGTGGATTTTTTTCGACGTTGCTAAGCAGTAGTTTTTTCTCTGGCATGCAATATCCCTTTGATGTACAGTGGAAGAAGTGGCATGAGAAATTATCCAGGATGCAGAAATGATGACGTGGGCAAGTTATATTCTTGTGATAGTCCTTATTGTACATGCTGCATCTTCTGCTTTTCAAGGCTGCTGAAAAATGAAGACACCTTTCAAAGTTTGGCGATGAAGCTTCTGTTTTGCAACAAATGAGGCAGACGACGAGGTAAAATTTGATTCGCCAAAACAAGCTAATTATCAGGGTTAGAGGATATGAACCCCATCCCCAACCCAACCCAACCCACCCTCTTCACTTCAACCAAAAAGTTAATATGGCGCAGGGAAGACCCTTGTATATTGCGACGCCTTTTGGTAGCGAAGAGATCACAAAATGATGAGATGGTATTATTTAAATCTAACAATAAAATTCCGCAGCACAACCCGAAAAACATGAAAGTGGGAGTAAAATCGAAAATTTTAAGTTTTGTTCAAAGTATTCAATAGCCAAAAGCAAGAATTGCTTCTTTGCGGGAGTTAGGGCGTTTTGAGTGCAATGTCAACCGACTCAAATTCACATTCCTATGTATCCGTCACAGGAAGTGATAGAATTTGACCAAACTGGTTAGATAGAGATGACCATACATTAGAAAGAGTTTTATATTTACCGATTTCGCATCTTGTTCCGAAATATCCGTCATCGCATTTGCAGAAGACTTTTCTTGAATCGACCGAATCAGGCACACACAGACCGTGTGGGCTGTTGCAGCTGACTGCAGCGCATGGGTCAGATACTGCGACCTGATCGCTGTTATTCTCATGATGTAGATTGTCATCATTCCGTCTTCGATGAGAAATCTGTCGCTGTTGGCGAATCGCATGCGGTCTTACCGAAACGGTAACTGAAAGCCATTTGTGTAAAATTCAGATGAGATATTGTTGGGGTGGAACAGACATGGGCACCCTCGTCGATGAGGGATGCGAATTTGGCCAAAAAAGGTCATTCTAGTACTTGTAGAAAACGTTTTTTTGAAAACGAGAAAAATTTGGATTTTTGGTCCAAAGGTGTGTTCAGGTTCAAAAGTTGTGGGAGGGGGTTAATATAGCTTTGGCCTGAAAATTTGCATAAATTTGCATAAAATTACCGTAACTTTATGCAATTTTTTTGGGCCGCCTTCAGCGGGCGAGGGGGGTTAACAAAATTTCGCCCATTTTGCCCACTTCGGTAAGGGTTGGGGGGGGGGGGGGGGGGGGGGGGGGGGGGGGGGGGG
>JAQGCX010000726.1:0-14380 GCA_034700205.1 Plectus parietinus | reverse complement strand
CATAGAGCCCAACATCGCTTCATTTGGTTAAGTATTCGCGGAGCGGCGTCAATCTGAAGTATTTCAGAATTATTCTGACCACACTGTACATTGTTTCCCTTCTCGTGTTTCCCAGCAGCACATGACACGATTCCTTACAGAACTGCAGTAACGTCCATAAAATGATGAAAGGATTGCAGATAGTGACAGTTAAGTTCAGTGATCAGGCAAAACTAAAGTAAATGGTTGCTAAACAGCCAAAGGGTTTAAACAGATGAAAAAGAACTGGTGAAACAAGCGAAGAACTAGACATTGATAAGTTCAAAACTTGTTCGACGAGACTTATCCTAAGACAGTGCTACTATAGTCACGTTATGCCGTTACAGAAGTCGACCAAAGTTTATTAGTCAAACAAGAAAAAACGAAATAGTCAAACAAGTTGCAGAAGTACTTTTTCATGTACAATTGACATTAGAACGGGCGGATTTTTAAACGGGCAACAAAACGATGCATAGCAGAAACTAAAAATAAGAAACGTGGTCGACAGAGACAAGACAAAGATATAGTTGAAAGTAGTGCGTTGGAAAAAAGCGAATCAGAGTGGGAGGCGCTTGGTGGGAAGGAGGAGACCAAACTTTATTTGCTGATGCTAAAGCATAGCATGTGCTTCAATGGGAGTTCCCATGATAATCTAACTGGAACCGGAACAAATCCACCCCCTCCCAAAAGATTCTGAAACTGGCCGAATGCAGTCAATTTTCAGTGCAACATGCTATACATATAATACAGGGTATCAATAAAGTCATGATACACTTTGTTTTTTGAATAACTTGGCCCAAAGTTATCCAATCGACCTGAAACTTCACATACATAATCTCCCGATGTTACCGTTTAGCTAGAGACCGAAATCATCAAATATTGGTCAAGGCGTTGCCTAACTTTACTTCATGACTTTATTGACACCCTGTATATGAACTCGAGTGATTTTTTCAAGTGAAAAAACTGCGCATAAAAACTGCGACAGTAAAGTCAGTCCAATAGAATGGCGATGGCACACGTAATGTGCTGACTGAGCCACGTTACAACTTACAAGTATCACATGGCGAACCGCAAGTTAGAAGAATACAACAGACTGCCGTCATTAAGATAGTGATTGATGATGGAATGTGCGTAACGAGGTCCCCGCCCTGACTCCGGCAGTGAGACGTCGGCAGTCCGTTACGCGTTTCACGTAAAACCTGATCGATTGAGCTGCGCATATTGATGACAACTGCGCGCCGCGCCGGAAAATCAACAGCTGAACTGTACAAATACGAATACTATTGAGAACTTGTTGTCGAACTTTTGGTTCGTAAAAAAGAGAACTCTCTTTTCAATGTCATTGCTCTTCTCTCAGTTTTAGATACATTTGAATGTGAAATCATACTTTGTTGAAAGTCTGACATAGCAACTTTTCAACAGAAAAGAACGACACACTTCGAGTCGACAACTGAAAAAATCCCGTTTCTGCAGTGATATTTCCGATTTCGACATCAACTGAATTCGACCTTGTCTGCAGAGGCGTTCGACTTTTTGAACAAGTACTCATTCAGTGCATTACCGACATCAAATCCTCGGGATTATGAGAAAGCATTACCGACGTTAAATCCTTGCGACTATGAGAAAGCATTAGTTCAAGCTGATTAATGCACGACACTTAAGACTTGTCATTTGATCTCCATAAATATATTAACATCGTTTCCTGCTTGATTTCAGTGTCACTGACACAATTTGAAAGACTGTCAGACTTTTGTGCAAATTTCCTTGCCTTTAGGACGGCATTCATTGAAATTATTATCCGGCCAGTGGTTGGCGTGATTATCACGAAGATCAATACATATTTCCGTGGTTCGTGTTGGAGTACAGATTACTGAAATATTATGCGACGAGATGTTGATCTGTCTGCTGATGTCTGGTATCAAAAAAATGAATTTATTTAAAGGAGGTCATGTGATTTGCGCAAATTTTGCAGACTAAATTTTTCCGGATTGCAGCACATTTCGTATTCCGGTGTGCTCAGTTTACTTTCCTTTGCTTGAAAATAAACTTAGAAGAACGGTAACTACGCAATTCATTTTATTATTGAAGATTTGATCGCCAACAAGGGATTTTCCTCATTTTAAAAAAATGCAATCAACAACAACACTTGATCATATTTTTATTATCAATTACTACATTTCTGGATCCATTTCGATCATCTTCAATATTGTTATCCTCTGGTTAATTAAGTCGAAGAGTCCTGCTACGATTAGTGAGTTTCGCTTCTTCTTGGCAAACCTAGCAGTGACAGATATTCTTCTCTCTATATTAGGCACAGCCTTGCAAAATAGACAAATGACCAGAGGCTTTACAGTTGGCGGACTGCCCCTTGGCCCAGCAAGACATCTTGGTAATGATATATCGTTCATCATTTATGTGTTATTTCTCGCAGTATTAGTCTACAGCATTCTCACATTTCCGCTGATATTTGTTTTCCGTTATGTGACAGTTTGCAAACCAGATCATGAGCAATTATTCTCGAAAAGAAACATGTCACTTGCAATTTTTGCTGTATTTGTTTTCTCTTTGCTGTATTTGTTAGTCACATTTTTCTCTCGTGCATCAACTGATTATGTCATTCATAAATTAAACCAAACTGATCCGTATATTGATTTTACAACTGCTACTGTTTTCGGTGATGATATGGCAGAAAACCTTTTAACCGATCTCAGCTTAACTATGTCAACAGGGAGTAACATCTTTGCTTATGTTGTCGTAATATTTTGTGCACGCAAAATCATTGTTTCGTTTCGTAGAAATCGTAATATTATGAGTGAATTAACGCGCAGAGCTCATTTGTCACTAATTCATGCTCTATTGATACAGGCAACTTTTCCAATCATTTGTATCTTTCCTGCATTTGTGAATCTGTTGGTCACATTCGCAGTTGGTGATACGTTCCCCGTGCAGGATTACATTGGTTTCGCACTGGTTTCTTGGATTTCCGCATTGGACCCTCTGGTGACAATTTGGTTCGTTCGACCTTATCGACGTATCGTTTTCTTTTGGCTGGATCCCAGTGCTAGTGTGAATCCAAACGTGGGAATTACTACTACTGTAAATTTGTAAACTCCTAATTCTATTTTGTAGTGAAATTATCCCACATTGAAGCTGGAAGTAATCACTTCTTTTAAATACTGTACATTACTATCCGCGGCTCCAAACTCCGACCGGGTCAAAAGCATACTGTATCGAACATGATTCCGTAAGTCTCAATACGATTCAGGGCGTAAGTACGGTAGTTGGTGGGAACACGATTTGGGAGTACGGTAGAGGACATGCTGTTAGACATGCATTGCGCATCGCCTTAAACTGATAGGAAACGATCTACTGTGCAAACTTCGTGCGTTTCTCGTCACAAATCTTGGTACTATTTGTTAATAAAATGGTGAGAACGCATTATTTGTCACATTCTTGCTCTAATAACCGACTCAGTGTTCCGATAAAAACCAATGGGACAACATGCTCTGAAATACTCGAGTCGTATTTCGCGCCACTTTTGTCTCGAGGCGCGGTGCGATTATCGATTTATGTTTTTTACATTAAACCAATAAAGTTATGTAGCGGCCTTGAAAAATCGACTGCAAATAGTCATTAATTGTCTAGCTCTTGTTCGCTGATGGTCATTCTCGTTAGGCCCGCTGGTTTTCATTGTTGTTCTCTCTGTACAATACCAAACTAGCTCCTCACAAATTAGCTCATTTGTGGGAGATAGATTGAAATTTTTTCGACGGTGCGTGCATCCGCTCCGAATCCCCGGCGGCGACTCGAGCGGCTTTACCAGCAAACAAAAGGACGGCGGACGCAGAAAAGAACAGTGCACCTGCCGTTCATTCCCACGCGGTCTGTGCGCCAAAAAATGCAACCGCAAAGGAAAAAGCGACGCATGTTTGATTGTTTTCATTTGTCGGCACGGCAGCCACTAACTGAGAGCGGCTGCTTGGGCGGCGCCGACCGTATCGCAGTCTGAGATCACATTCGCAGCGCAAACATATCAAAAACCGGAAAAAACCACAAGAGCAATGCGGGGAGGAAAAAATTGCTCGCGATTTCTCGATGTCTGCCAGTACAGCGCCTCATTATGCTTCTGTGTCAGTGTTCGGGAAAGCAGTTCCAGAAGATTCTTTGCATGCGAACAATGGCGGTGGAATGTGGGTCGGGAATAACGCTACAGAGTAAAACTCTTTGTACAGGAAGTGGCCCATGTCTACACTTATAATGTGGAAATTAATTTAGTACGTAGATACCTGAATCCATTTCAAAAAGTTTGCGTCGACACGCAGATACTAAGCGGCGCTAATGTTAAAGGCGAACTCCTTGAATGGTCGCGAGATCACATTAGCACCGCAAATACAGCAAAAAACCCACCGACCACAAGAGCAATGCGGGGAGGAAAAAATTGCTCAGGATATCTCCAAGTCGGAACGTCACAATGTTTTTTATATACGGGAAAGGCCGCTTCCAAATGTGGATGCGAATATTGGTGGTATCAGAATTGTGATGGAGCAGATTTTATTCAGAAGGTGGCTCATCCACGCCCACATTGTCAAGGAGACCATAGTTGTTTTTGATTACCCCGTTGATAAAAGCAATGGCGAAAGCGTGCCACTCCTGATTGGGTCAGATGTGTATCGCCGACAGACAGTTGTCTGTGTGGTCTGTTTGTTCCGGGTAGCAAGGAAGGTCTAGCAGAGTCGGTTATCGCGTCTACAATCGCGCAATCGGTCAATTGGCGACCGCTATCAGTGGCCGGAGATCGACCTTGCTCTTTTGTCTCTGCCTAGCACGGTGTCGATCGACGCAGAGGGCGGCTTTTTGCGCCGCACCGCCGTCGCCGCCAAACACGTGAAGGTCACTCGGCCGTAGCGAAACCGTTCGACCGGAGGTCGGAAGCGCCAACTCATCTCCAGACATCAGATCGCATTCTTTTGATCCCATTACTCGCCATTATCCTCTCGATTGAATATCTTGATCGACATTTGCTGCGGTAATAACAGTGGCACGCTGAACCGTAATCAGATTGCAAAAACGGAAGCAAACAACAACCGTGTTCTGGTCGGTGTTCTGTTTGTTTGGTCGGGGAGACGGTGTTCTAGTCTCGTCTCCCCCTCCCCCGCTCGTATAGCACATTAGTAGAGGACGATGCTGACGACAATTGACCGAGTGGGCGCTCGGTTTCGAATACCGAGCTATGCGACGGCTTCGTAGTCAGTTGGTCCGCCATCTTCATGCACTAAAACAGCCACGTGCTATGGGCACATCCGGTGTGGTGTTTTCAGCCATCTCCCGTCCGTTTATCTCCGGTACGAAGTGCATCCTCCCATCCCCCACCGACCGTACGCAAACATGCCGTGCATTTGTCCGGTCCCGACGCCCACAGCTGAGCTATGCGACGGCTTCGTGGTCAGTTGGCCCGCTACCTTCATGCACCGCCCCATCATTGTTCGTCGGTCCCATCTTTCAAAACGACGCCACCATCTTCGACGCTTTTTTTGTCGTGCCGCCGTCGCTGCCAAACATGTGAAGGTCACTCGGCCGTAGTGAAACCGTTCGACCGGAGGTCGGAAGCGCCAACTCACCGCCAGACATCAGATCGCATTCTTTTGATCGCATTACTCGCTCTAATCCCCTCGATTAAATGTCTTTGCTGCTGTAATAACAGCGGCACGCGCTCTACCGTAATCTGATTACAGAAACAGAAGTGAAACAACAATCGTGCCGCAGTGTACAGTTGCCGCAGTCTGTCTAAAAAGTCGAAATATGAGGAGACTGCTCACCCCCCCCCTTCTTGACCAGCTCTTTCTGCAATACTTCACCAATTAGTCCGACAGCGGACCGACGACCGGTACGCGAGACCATTTGCTTCACTGTTTCAGCACTTGCGCACCGTCTGGAAATAAGTCTTGAGTTGAAGAACTGTCTCAATGCAGTGATAAGCGGCGATATAAAGACGACTGACCGGGAACTCGGTTTCGAATACCGAGTTTGTAGCGCGGTTGGCCGATCCCCCCCTCCCCCACCTCCATCTACTTATACAAATGTTCAACGGTTCAACGTATCACCATTCTGCGGCAGTTAAAACTAAGATTACCAAATGGATGGGATGCAGAAACACAATCCTATTCTCGATCTTTCTCTAATTATTATCCATATAGATCGAAAGCAAGTCAGCGCATATGTAAAGGGTCTATACGCTAAAATGCTGGACAATTATACGAACTAAAGGGTCTGAGCAGTAGTCCGATGGAATTGACGCAGGCAGTACCGGAGCGCAGATCGAACAGCGAGATGTCCGAGGTATCCTTGACGACGAATAGACATCCCTGCTCGACCATCACGGCCGCCGTCCGTTTCGTCAGTTCGTCTTTGATCATGATCATCTGCGAACCGTCCTCGGCATAGCTAAGTTTGCAAGATACGATAAAGATGTGCCAATTGTACAATTGCGGAACATGATGGGAGAACCGCGGCTATCAAATCAATCAAATACAGGATGTGAACAAATGGTGTGAGCTTTGAAGAACAAAAGTCCTGATTTTTAGCCCGATCCGAACAAAACTGACAGAGTTATTCGAAAACAAAATGCGATCGGGACTTTCGTAACACCCTGCAATTATGAATTTCCGGATGATTACTCATTGTGTTTCCTCCCCTCTCACACATCATCATTTACTTTAACTTGTACAATGAGTTATTACTTGTGAACAGCACCAAGTTCGTTTACGCATTTTTATTTCTTCACCATTACAAAAAAAGCGATCGTGCATTGTTCGACCGTTCACTGTTATTCATTTTACTGTCCAATTGGCAATCGGTCGGCGCAGCGAATCAGAGATCAAAATGGACAGACTGCCCAGTGCTTCTTCAATTTTCGACCCCTCTAAATCAGTACAGTACTGCTCAAACCAGTACGTTTGGCAACCCTAGGCATGATCCATTTTCAACAATATGTATTCTCATTTCTGAGCAATATAGGAGTAAGGACATCTCTCTATGACCCTTCCCTCCTTCAGCCAGTGAGCCGCAAAAAATTGGAATATATTGTCTGCATTTGACCGTGATCGCTCGGTCGCAAAGAGCGCAATGAACGGAGATTGATGACCATTCGATCGGTTTGATCGCTTTCGCGCATATCCCATTTCCGTTGACCGGCACGGCGCCCTTTGCGGCGATTTGCTGATGAGATGCGGCGGAAGGGACCGGTGACACCGACCCAAACCGGTGGCGTGTCAACAGTTCATCAGTATTCATGGCATTTATTCGACCCCCTTTGAAGTCGCCGCGTGGTAGCGATGAATAGGGGGAGTGGTCCGCGAGCGGTCAAACCCGGTTGCGCTTGGCTGTCGATCGTGGGACCTGTCAGCCGTTCGAATCCGCAATAGCAACAACGAAGCTGCTGTGAGCGATTGCCAATGACAGCCGTTAGGCGAGCGCATTTTTGGCACCGACTCAATGAATTCCTTTGTATGACGCGCTGTACTTTTCTTGCCAAAGAGCAAATGCCGATACGGGGGTAAGTAATCTCGGTTTGTATTGGTGACCGGAGGAAAAGTGCGAATGCGCTCGCATAAATTAGGGCACAAAGCGCGGGCAATTGTTTTCAAACAGTCGAAACTCGTCTAGAATTGTGCGTCGGAACCAGTATTTAGAGCAATAGTTGCACTTGTTTACTGTGTGTACACAAACACCGTTATTTTCCGCACGCTCCAGCCGGGCCAATTCGATGCGCGAAGAGAAGAGAGCGTTTCGTTTTTGGCGCGAAACTGGACCTCTGCCAAGGCGTAGTAGTACATCGATCGATGGAAAGGGCGGAGCGAAGGGCGCTGATTGGCCGCGCGCGCGTTGGACGGCGTCCGTCTCGCCCGCCCTTATCGCCTCGCCAGTGTTGCGTTGGCTCCGTGCGCGAGTGGTGCGGGCGCGGTTGAATTCCCGCTCGCTATTCTATCTGTCGCGTTAACGTTGGACAGCTACGACGTTTACCAATTTCCCTGCCGTTCAGTCTGCTTCTCACAATTTTATCTCGTTTTGCTTTTAGAGAGAGAGAAAGAGAAGCGCTTATCAACATCGAGCTGTATTAATCTTACGCGTCGATTTGACTCTGAAGATGGCCGAGCTGACGCTGTTCCCCTTCCCCGCCAGTCCGTCGACGATCGACGACGACTCCCACCATCCTGACAAGAAGAAGAAGGTGTCGCGCTGTCTATTCGGCCGCCCCGACCCGGTGGCGCAGAACGCTTGGCTGCGCAATCGTCTGAACGAGGTGCAGCAGGAGCAGAACATCCGTTGGACTGGCTTCGAGTTCATCGCGGTGGCCGAGACGGAGGTGCCCGAGTTCTACCGCACCAAGACCATCAAGCGTAGACGAACACCAACTACCGAGAATGTAGCGCCTGTGGCTGTGGATTGCATAGCGTCGTCGTCCGCCTCTTCGCTGTCTTCGGCGAGTAGCGACAGTCTCGGCGGCGCGCCCGAGCTCGAGCCTGCCGGCTTGTCCAGCACCGCCACGCCCGCCGTTGTCGTCAAGCGACAGGCCAAAATTACCGGTATGTTCTGCTGAATCATTTGAATTGTCTCGAAAGGGGTTAGCGCTTGTTTCCCTTATTGCGCGCATTTGTATTCAAGTATTTTGTCAATTATATTGAATAGTATGCAAAGCGACTACGGCTGCAATTGAATGTCTGCAAAGATTTTTAACCCCCCCCTCATTTCTTCACTTTAACGTTACGATTTTTTCCACTTTGTCTTTCCACTTGCGCGCTCGTGAACATTGCTTTTAGTCTGCATGTGTGAGTGCGTTTTCTCGGCGCTTATCTATCTGTCTAGCTGTCACATTTTCCCCGCCTTTTTCATGGAGGACGTCACTCGCCCTTAGACGTGTTTCGCAACCGTTGTGCAAACTTGCGGTGGGATGGGGTCGAGAGGACTCTAAAGACTGTTAATAGCGCGCAGGCCGCTATCAGCAACACACCCATTATGCCGTGAATAGCGCCTATCGCTGCCTTCTGTCGCCTTTTCGCCATGTGGTGTGTGAAACAGATGCACAAGCGTGGCGTGTAGAAGCCCCGGGGGTGCATGTAGCACTAATTGCAAGCCGTGAGTCCGTCTGTTGGTGTCAAGGAGCGTCTTGAGATGCGATTACGGCGCACACCGCGGCCGTCTGGGCCGTTCCCTTCGGAGCGCTCGCTGCGACGACCGGGCTACGAATGACCTTTTGCCCCGCGTTGCGCCATGTTCGACCCCACACGGCCAGCTGTTCGGGGAGGGGCGGCATGACCGAGCCTCTGATTGCGCGTCTTTTGTCCGGTACGGTTACGACCTTTCGGCCGGCGTCTTGTGACTCGCCGCGCTGCGTCTCTGTTTGCACCTCTGTTCTCCCACGGCCGCGCTCTGACCATCGCGCCGGTGGGTGGCGGCGGCCTAATTCTTGCCTAGGGTCTGTCTCTCTCGCCCGCCCCACCGACCCGCGTTGTTCTCTCTTCCCTCCCTCTGCTGCGCCTTATTTGGGTTTATGGCCAGTCGATGTGTCATTCTTTCCGCAAACGCCAACTCACCGAACAACGAACGCCTGAGACAGTTCCGTTCCCTGCACGATTATGGGGGTGGATTAGTCACGCGTGCTGACGCCCTTCTGTCGCAATAACCTCTGCAAGCGCCGTTACGGTGGGACTAGGGTTGCAAGATTTCTAAAAGAGTACACCAGAAAACGCGAAAACAAATTTGGCGTAAACGTTCGCGCCGCAGGCAAAATTTTGGACAGTTTTTAGTAGATAAAGTAGTACAACGGACCCCTCGAAAAGAGTACTGTACTCCTCAAAGGAGTATGCCTGGCAACCCAAGGTGGGGCGCAGCAACCGACCGGCCTCTACGATCCCGTTGGTGGAGAGACGTCGCTATCTCGATGGGCCGATCGCCGACCGACATTAGCCCCGGCGTCTCGCCACTATCGGCCTTGAGAGCGTGCGGTTTCAAGTCCTTGAGCGGCGGTTGTGGTGGGCATTGCGGGTGGAGCTGATCATTTTCGAGGATCTAATCTGCGGTGTGGATCTCTGTGAGCAAGGGCGTGCGCTCTGCGGTTTGGCCGACGCGGCGTAGCGTACGCGCCTGCCAACCCGACTGAGAAATCGCATGACCCGTCCCGACGCCGACTTCCAACCGAGCGAAATGCCACTGAGCGATCGGTCTTCATTTTTTGCGCCGCTCGAACCACCCAACCACCCTATTCGGTGGTGGGTGGTTGACGCCTGCCAGCTGTCATCAGCGCCCCGACGGCTAGCCCAGCACGGACCCCCTCCCCCGGTTGCAAAACGAATGCACAGCCAAGCGGCGGGACGCCGAAAAAATGGCCCAGCGTTAGGCAAATGCGTCAGGTGGCTGCAGGGTTTTTTGCTGTCATCGGGCGATTGATTCAAAGGGGTTGCGCGTACGTGAAAACAAGAAATTGTGGGCACGTGTTTCCGGGGTCTGAAGAGCGATAAGTTGTTCTTGCATCGGCTGGACGGCTCGCGGAAGGGCGGGCATCGCACCGCACCGGCGCGGGGTCGCGCTTTTTCTTCCAACCTTTGCGCACTCCTGCACACCGGTCCGGTCCATGCAAACACGCCATCATCAAAACTAACACTCTACAGTATGCACTGTGACGGAAAAGTTGAAAACGCAATGATTTTTGATCAATGATACTGTTGTGCTGCAGAGTTTTAAGCATCTAGCTGTTTATTCTTCTCTTGATAAGCAACCGTTAAGCAACGCATCATATTTGCGCCTCAGACAAGAGACGAGGATATTGTTTCAGATCACTTTAACGCTCGAAAGCGACGACTGCAGCGGGCGACGAAGGTGGAGCCGAGGGACGATTGTGGTTCGCGCTCGTCTTCGAGTAGCAGCAGCACATCCTCGTCGCAATCGGACGCCGGTTGCAAGCGTCCTCGGGTCGCGTCGCCTCCGTCGCAGTGATCACCCATTAATGGTGAGTACCTTTCACCTACTTTTTCAAACAACCCCGACTATCTATTCTAAGCGGCGCGTTATGTGTACATGTTAAACGAGAAAAACATGCGCTGGCTATTGTTTTCCCTTCCTGCTTGTCGGGGGCGTTGTTTAGCGCGCGATATAGACTGCTGGGGTTGTTGTTTTGCTGCTCGTGCAATATGAATGCCTTGGCGCCTTGGCCACGCGCCGCCAACTTGGTCATTGGCCACTGGGGACCATTATGCGCGCGTCCATCGTCTCCACGGACCAGCCCGCCCAAAATCCGGTTCGTCCGGCTGGTCATCCAAGAGGGAGCGAGTGATTTGGCGCGAAAACGTCGCCGGTTGTGGGGATATCGGCCGAGGTCGTTCCGACCACTCTGTGCGCCTTTCTCTTTGACATCTTTGAGGGTCGTTCGGCCGGCGCACAAGGAGGGAAAGGGAGAAAGTCGCCATATGTCGCGCCGGCTTTGTGTCCGTGCGTGAGACGGTGGCCGGGGGGGATTGGATCTCCCTCAAGGTGAGCCTCCTCACTACATCGCTTTGTCTGAGTTGAGCGGCGCACGCCGGCTGCCCGCCCGCGGCGGCGTCGTCGTTTTCGTCCGGCTGGACGGGCGACAACCAACGACCGTCGCTCGAGTCAAACGCGCCGAATGCAGGGCGTGAGATACAATCAGGTTCCTCGAGTCTATCCGCAACCAGCTCGCTGGACGCGCAGAGGCGTCCGGTTCGGTGGGCGACGACGAACTGCGAGCCATCGAGAGAGGAGATAGACGAACGCCGCAGGCGGGACGGAGGGGAAGGGGAGAGAGATAGGAGGGGGTACGATACGATCAAGGGTGTGATTCAGTGCGTGCACAGTAACTCGGGGCGCACCGCCGCGCTGTGAGGCGAAGAACGCCGCAATTATCGGCGCGATCGACCGCGCCCGTGTGTGCTCGACCGTCGGTCGGTCGTTTGGTTTGCGGTTTCGAGCGGCGCGCTTTTTGCGCCGGGGCGGTTCGGCGTCGCTTTTTACACGCGGATAACGGACGATGCCGAAAACGACGGCCTTGTGTTCTCGGAGGCCGGACTGGTTGGCGACACAGACATTAGTGCCGTTGGCGCACGTGTGCGCTAACATTGGCCACGTTCGCTTTTTCCCTCCCGCATCAGCGTCCCCGTCCCCCCTCGGCTTGCAATTTGAACGGCAGCTGCGGTCGGTATTGTGGCTAGACACGCCAACCACAGCCGGAGAGCTTAAATCGCCCTGCACTGGCTTATACACCCACGCCGCCGAACGCGGTCAAGCATGACCAATGAGCGTCATGTGCTGCTAACTGCACCGACAATGCCCCGATGCGCTATGTTGCAGGGGTCGCCTTTGTCACCGATACGGCGCCTCGCACGCGCAGAGTATTATTGTCCTTTGCTCCCACCCGCAGAGCCATCGGCGGTCGTTAACGCCGATTCGGAATAATTTCCCATCGTCAAGCCCGAGGGATGTGCGATCGTGTTTTTTCATCCCAGCCACCGACCGCCGATTCGGCCAGTTTCTTTTCTCAAACGTTTTCTCCCTCTTGTTGTCGAGGCGATTTTTAATCGAATTTGCTGGCCGGCCGGGGCGAATGGCCCTGGGAACGGCGCCGAATGCATAAGTGATCTATTTTACGATGCCGCCAGCCGTTTTTGTATCCCGCAAAACCCCCGAAGCACGGACGCCGTGTCGAGTCTGATCTACAGTATCGTGGGCGAATATAATGAGCGGAGAGAGATGGGGATGGCCCTGGACACGAGGAGGGGAGGACGCGGCCGGAAACACGCTCTGCACGCAGGCAGGCGGAGGGAGACGTTTTTGCCCACCGATTCGCCGATGAGCGATGAACGATCGGTGGTTGGCATCTTTTGTGCAACAGACCACCGCACGTCGGTCACTCGGTGTTCGGCAGAAACGGATGCGCGCTGCGGGGCGCAAGGGACTGATGCGCTGCTGCTGGTCGCTCGACCGATTGACCCTGGGAACGTCCGTCTCCGTCTATCGCACTGTCTGTCTCCGCTCGACCGCGAGACGGAATACAGTAGTCTCTCGTCTTAAACATGACTCAACGGCATCGCCGGTCCGCCCGGGGGCATGCGACCGTTTTACTCCTATCGTTGCTGCTTCTGTACAATATTGTTTATCTTGGCGCCTCGCACCTGGGTCGTCCGACGCCGGCTAGCTTCGGCCACCCACGACGACCAAATATGCGTATGGGTCCGGGCAATGGACAGTTTGAACGACGCGGCTTACCCCTCGGTCTGTGCGCTCGGCGCTGTGTGCTCAGTCAGAGATGCGCAAATGAGATAAGGGCCGGTGGACTGATGCGCCGTCGTCGCCGTCCCTCTCCTGTTTGCCGTTCGCGCTCGGCGGGTCTTTTGAAAACCCCGCAGAACCCCAGCAAACACATCTGCGAGTGGAGGGGGTCGCGACCCCGGCATTAAGCTCGTCAGCCCTCTTTAGCTCCCTATTGTAGCGCATTAAGCGGACGTGCACACAAGTAGTGCCGATTCGGGTCGCGTGCAAATGGAAACATATGGACGGGCAGGCGGACGGGACGTTTTTTGCGCTCGATTTCGGTTCATCGGTTAGAGAAGTCCAGCTGTGGGCGTCGGGACTTGACGAATGCGCGGCATTTTTGCGTACGGTCTGGTTGGAGAGAGGGAGGATGCAATGCATACCAGAGAGATTGCTGGATGGGAGAATGCAATGCGTACCAGAGATAAACGCACGGGAGATGGCTGGATGGGAAGATGCAATGCATACCGGAGATAAACGGACGGGAGATGGCAGAAAACACCACACCGGATGTGGGCCATAGAACGCGGCTGTTTTCTGCGCGGTGAAGAATGCGGTCGCCGGCTTGCGGGCGCTGACCGGTAATCGACACGCGCCGGTCGGTGGTTAGGACGGGGGCGAGCGGCCGTCTGCGGTGGACTGAGTGGCTAGCGGATGGCGGCTTTTGTTCTGTCGGTGGGCTGATGGAGCGTTGACAGGCGCTGTGGCTGGAAATGGCGGCGCACAGCCCCCCATCCGGCATTAATCAGACCGCGCACGCCGAGCTAATGTTCGAACGGACGCGCTTCGGCTTTTTTCTGCGGCAACCTCTGTGTACTACCCGATACCATCCGCTAACCAGCTTTGTCCGAAACATTCGCGCTTTATGACATCCTGCCCTCGACGTTGGAGGGTAACATGAGCCCACATATTTGCACTCGACTGGCAGCATAAAACCACACTTCCCACGCTCATGTGCAATCAATTAAGCTCTTCACGGGCACTTCCAACAACTGAGTTTGAACCAAAAAACTCAGTAACCGTTTCGAGACCCCATCATGTACGG
>JAQGCX010000725.1:0-14380 GCA_034700205.1 Plectus parietinus | reverse complement strand
TTCCATGGTAACGGCGAATGCGCGCGCTCCGCATTCCGTTATTCCGTCAGTCCGTAGTCCGTTAGTCCTTTATGAAATAGGCTCCAGTACTACGAAGCGTCCACTCGTGCAGTACAATATGATTTTATTTCAGGCTTCGCGCAAGCATGTGCTCGAACAACCGATGTTGCAGTTCCATTTCAATGAAGGCGATTCCTTCGATCTGGACCAGGAAGATGATCTCGACGATCCGGACATGTACGACTTCGAGGACGAATACGATCCGGAAGATGGCGTCGACTACGACGACTATGACGAAGATACAGATCTCGATTGATTGATCACAAGTGCAATGTCACACTGCTCAATGAGATAATTACAGTGATTGTTTCTGTTGTTTGTCGATACTGTTTTCTAGCTATGTTCCTGTCGCTTCATACTGCTCAGATTTTTCGTGTCAATATGATTCACGCTGTCAATGCCTTGGCGCTGAATGGGCTGATCCCTGATTTTTTAAAAACGTTGTCCGGTACGGTACAGAATTATAGTCAAAATTTCGCCATCGGTAAACAAGAAAACTGATGTTGGGTCTCGACACGATAAGGATCACGCGCGCAACTCAACGGGGTTTCTTTTTTTTTGCCAATTATGTTCCCATAAAAAATGGTGCGCCGCTATTTGGTGAACGGCCATTGACATATTGACAGTAAATGATTCCCTGTTTCCCCCTATTGAGAACAAAGTGTACTAAATTCGAAGCGAAAATTGATAACTCTGCATTGCTATCTTTCTCGGGTTACGGTGTTCCCTTCGTGTTTCCTTAACCCAGTACAAAATGTGGACTATAAAGATGCTAGCTGAATATTTTAAGTCTTTACGCGTTCGTTTTTAACTGTTCGTCAATGCAAAGGCACACTGAACAGGCTAGCGAGTGGAAAAGTCTGTGAACGAAGCGAAGGTCTTTAGAATTCGTTGTAGTTAGCAGAGAACGAGCAAACATGCCCATATAACCAAGTAGAAGCAAAATGCCAGTCCACAGCGATTGTCTTCGCGTTTATTGTTCACTCTGTGTTCATTTGAAACCGGGGGGCAACTTGTGATCTTCGTCCGCCAACATCGCCTCAGCCCAAGACACCTCCGGGTCGACCGGCTGCATCGGGTCCCATATGCTGCCAGCACCTGCTGAGAACAAACTGCCAGCCAGGCTGAGCGCCCCTGAAAATTTTATTTCTCCTTTGTCGAAATGTGACACCACCACGCACCTGCAGGTGCATCATCAGTCCCGTGGTCAGAAGGAGCGTCGAAGGTCGCCGGCGGACCCCAAGCGACAATGCTCGAGTCAACTGGCGGCGGAGTCGGCTAAAATCAAAGAGAATCGTTGAGAAGCAGTACGAACGACCGTGTGCTAATAGTAAATATTTTGTACTGGGTAAAGAGAAACCGGAATGTGACACCATAATCTGTCAGGGTAAGAAAATCATAAAACCCACACTATCGTTGCAGGATTCAGTGAGTTTATGTTTTACACCGCAGCGATACTCAGGGAGCGCAAGTTTGCGGCAATGATGAGCGCCTGAGACAAAATCATTTCATTTGTCCTTATTTTCGTTTCGAGACCAAACCCCGATTTTCTTCTTTACCAATGGTGAAATTTTGACTATACCTGTTTGAAGTTGGGGCTGCCTTGACGCGTGCTGACAAAAGGCTGAGCCGCCGGATTGAGCTTGAAGGCGACGGCGTCTCGGTCGAGTCGCAACGGGCCGGTCACGCTCGGAGACGAACTGCGCCGCGTTTCGCCACCGCTCAACGTCCCGTCGACAGTCGTCGGCCAGGCGCTGTTCTGCGTCGGAGGCGTGCCCCACAGACCTTCCTGAAACAACCGATTGCACAACTAGCACAACTAAAACTGACTAACCCCATCGAACTGATTCGGGTCGAATTCGGCGTCCCACAGCGTCTCCGCGACGGCTGGCAGAGGCAGATTGAAGCCTGGCCATTCCTCAGCTGAAATTCTTCGATTCGTCAAATATGATCATAATTCTCTCGCAGCGGAATGCTCGCAACGAGCAGAAAGAAGGTCCCTGCACTAAACCACCCTGATACATTCATTTTCTCAAATTGGCAGTTTTTACCCTCAAGGTTGAATGTGCACTTCAAACAAATGAGAACCGGATTTCTAATAGAGGCGTCAGACAATTTTCAGAATGCAGTCTGCTGGAGCTTAACAGGCGAAAACGAAGTTGCCTAACGAAACAGGTAAGACGTAATTACAGTATGTGTACCTTGGCCACCGTCGCGTCGGTTGTTACGATAGTCTTCCCAGCGAATTCGGCGCTCCTCTTGCAACTGTTGAATGAGTGAGCCGCCGTTATTGTTGGGGACGGGCGCGAGAAACTGCGGAATCGAAGAGCGTCGATTGGTCGGTTGCGAGACGGTCTTGCGCTCGCGCTGCTGCCGACGCGGAGAACCGGAAGCGGCCGCCGCCTGATCCCGAGCTCTCCGTCGCGCGCTCGGCAACGGCAGAATCGAAGGTGACGGTGCCGACAGCGGACTGGGCGAACTGCTGCCCGACGAGGCCAGACTCGAGCAAGATTCGCTGCTGAAAACATCAGCGTTCACAAGCATCGTACAAAATTCAAAATTCACCCATACCGTGTTTCTTCTTTAAGTCCCACCCCCTTCAACTGAATTACCTACTTCATTTTTGTTATGCATTCTTGGCGAGACCGGTTTAACAATGGGACTGATGACGTCATGCTCACAGTTACGCCGGTCTCGCCAAGAATGCATAACAAAAGCGAAGAGCCTAATTCCCCTATCGGGCAAACAATATTATGCGCTATTTATACTCCTCTATTATTGAGGTGTTTCGCTCCATTCTTTTTCAATAACTTTTACAAAATTTTCGAGTAGAAATAAAATCCCGACTTTGGACTTTTTGGGGGACGGACTATTAGAAGAAATACGGTAACTGTGCAAACACATGGCAATATCTGAGTGATACAATCGTTCAGTATTCATGAGCGAACGAAAACGTACCGTGAACTAGAGCTGAGTTCGGCCCCCTGCGCTGCCTGCCGCCGATTTCGTGCGGCCGTGCGCCCTCCAACGGCATTAGACGTCGTCCGCGGCGCAGTGTCCGGCGCGCGTTTCGTCACAGCAGTCGCAAAGGACTGCGTGCGGCTGGCCAAAGTAGCAAAGTCGTCATCTGAAGCACGCGGTTGCGATTACTCTGTCGACGCATGACTGTTTATTCGTTAATTCCAAGGCGTGACGATGTTAGTGCAAACAGACAATGATTACCGTAGTTGGTAGCTTCAACCGGCCCGGCGTCCGCCCATTCCGGCACCCCGCTCTCCTCGCTGTCGTCGGAGCACGCGTCGCCCGTCATATTCGCCGCGTCTCAAATTGACCAAACAGTCTCTATTGGTCGAAAAAGGCAGGAACGGCACAACACACTCGACGTGACAAACACGCAGGACAAATCACACACTACATGCAAGTGGAAATATTTTCCAGCAAATATTGAACACTCACTTTCGCTCGCCTTCGTCATGACCAAGTCGGCGACAAGACGCGACACCAACGGTGTGAACGGCTTCAGCTCGTCCATGGACGTCGGATGCGAAGTGGCCGGGTCGCTGGGTACTTCCTGGTCCGACGACTTATTGTTCGACGTCGTCTTCAGCGAAGTGCTCCGATCCGTGCGAGTATCTCGGCTCAGCGCTGAAAGAAATTTCCTAGTTGCACGGCCCAAACTGATTTTTAAAGTGTAAGTGTTGTTGCAAATTCAAAACAAAAAATGCTATTTTTTATTGCGAAGGAAGTGTAAACTCCGAACCGGCGTGCGATTTGACGAGATCCTCGACGTCAGATCTGGCGCCTTCCTTGCGCGGCCGCGGCTTCGCTCGGCCACTGTCCATGTCGCTGACGTAGTTCTTGTCGCTGGCTGATTTGCTGGGCAGCGTCGGCTTCCTTGCTCCCGCAATTTCCCAATCGCGCGTCACAGTCGGATATGTGGACATTGGGTCTGCGGCCGCATTGTGCTCAGGTTCCGGTGGGTGATGAGACTTGGGACTGCGTTGCCGACTGCAAGCGCAACGTCTGCACACTGACCTTGTGCTACCGATGCTCGACTTACCCGTGTTTGACTCGTTTGGCCTTCTGTGCGGCTTTGCTGCTCGTCTCGCGTCCGCTGTGCTCATCCATCGACGACTTTCTCGACAGCGCCATCTGCTGCGGCGCTGCTCTCGTCGTCTTCGCCTGGCTGTTGTTGTTCTTCAAGCTGACAGTGACGGGCGCTTTGACCTTGGGCGGACGAGTGGAGACTTTGGGCGTTGCATCACCGCGCAGTCGTCGCCACACGAGTCCCACAGGCAGCAGAACCTTGTTGGCGACGGCGGAGAAAGCCTTGGTCAGTCCGTTGGCATCGTCGGGACAATGTACTCGGCCGGTCGCTCGGTTCGGACGGACGTTCTGGTTCAGCGGCTCGGGCTCGTGGTCGTCGGGTGCGTTCAGGTCGAACACCCGTCGCGTCTGCTTGAGCTGCTGGCGAAGGGCGCAAACAACAATCCGGTCGCCCTCCAAATAGGCGCAAGCGACCACACACACCAGACAAAATCTGCAAAATCACGAAATTGCATGGCGGTGAGGCACGTTTGGTCGGCTGACATGAGGGCGGACACGCACGAGTAGTACATGAGCTGCTCGAACTGCGGTCTGGGCAGCGCCGCATGACATCTGCTGAGCCATTCGCGAGGAATCGACGCAGCAATAGGATATATCCACGGTGTGCCGTTCATGTGCATGTAGATCTGCATGGCGGCTTCATTCCAAGAAGTGGTAAAGTCGGGTGTGAATCTGAAGACGCGCCACTGTACATGGTCTTCGCAACAAGACTGCATACGCAGAAAACGATCATTGTTCGGACCGGAAATGTACATTGTCCTCGCGCAGACAGAATGTCATGGGGCTGACGTTGCTACCGAAAGAGATAACGGCGAACGCGCTAGACAAACAAACACGCGCATGCATAAGCAATGACACCAAAAATAACAACGGACAGACATACAAAGTAGTGATGGTCAGACGATTAGTTGGAGCGACCGGTAACCAATTACCGGCGTCCGTTGGACTCATAGCAACACAATGCGTGTCACACGCCGTACTGGGTAGCAAAACAGAGACTGCGCCAGGCTGGACGTAAATAGACACGACCGCCTATATTATTGAATTTCATCATTTTCCGCCTATAACCACCGCAGACGGTGAACAACGCGACGCACGATCGCGTGAACAATGCGCGCAGTGCGGAGCAACAAGCCTTGGCCTTCCGCCAGTTACTGCTCATGAGACACGTTCGCCTCATCAATCACCACGCACTGTTGCAGAGCGCCGGCGGATGACTGGCACCGATGTCCGTCTACACATTAACACAACACAAACAAGCCAGCGAACACGATAGATAGTGCCGCTCGCGTCTAAGCGACCGTTACTGTCTGACTCACTCGTGACTGCTTTCGTAATGAGCCAACCCGCAGCGACGGCGGTCCGACACAAAGAAACGTCCATGAATCACACTTCTCGATTCGATCGGCATTTCACGGCGCAGACGGCGAACTATGAGCGCCAGACGAGCAACAATGCGAATCACTTACGCGACTTCCAACATGTGGGTCTCGTTGGGCTTGAGACGGAACGGCTCGCAATTGAGGATGCGGAAGCCGTAGTTCTCGCAAGGCTTGCCACTGATGGTCATGTTGACGACGTTGATGACGACCTCGCCGGTGTTGCTGGCCATGAAGGACCGGCGCACAGTCAACGTGGTCATCAGCTTATGCGTCAGACCTGCACAGGCAACAATAGCAATAGTCAGCCACCAATGGCAGCAACATACGTTTCGGATTATGGCAATCGGTCAGATGGCGGTCTTGTATTTCGAACAGCAGCGGCGTACTTCTCGCCGCACGATTGCTGATTCTCAAATCCACCGTCGCCCCCCGTCCATATAGCACTACCGGTTCCATCACCGTCAAATTATTGCTGAAAAAATCCGCAGTCAATCAATCCGATCGCGCTTTAATAACAGCTCACCGAATAAGTAACAAGGACGACCGCAGAGTATAATCCGACGGCAAAAAACCCACCCGGACGCGCACTTTCATCGACGGCTGCAGGATCATCGACAATGTGAAACGCGGAATTTGAATGCCTCAAATAACACAACCGAATGAGAATGGGGATACGCAATAAAAACGTGACAGGTACCGAGAATTTCCTCGAGCTGCTCCCTGAACTTTGGCACCGGGCTGTCGGCTTTGAGATTGAACAGTTCGGTGTCGCGCAGAGTGAACATCAGCGTCTCGTTCATCTCGATCGGCTCCGTCAACGGCGAGGCGACGTCGTCACGGAAGAAGTGCACCACTCCCTCGGGATCGGGATAGATGGTCAAAGGGAGCAGCTGCACCACCACCGGCAGACTCGACGGATTGTGCAACGTCAGATTGACGATCTGAACGAGCGTCGATCAATGATTTGTTCGGCAGCAAATTTGGCAACGAACAGTGAAATTTCCGACGGCGGTGAGCGGAAAGTGGACGACGCTCTGTTTCATGAGACGCGGCCAGATAAGGCGTCCCTCGGCGGGCACTTCCAACTGCTTCACCTCGGTAGAGTCGACGACGACAGTGGCATTGACGATGTCCTTCCCCGCCTGCTGGATGGCCAGCCACTTCTTACGCAGTCGCTGATAGAGATAGGCGTCGATTTCGGCCAAGTTGGGCGGCAGTCGCATACCGTACGTAAACCACTGTCCGTCTGCAATTCTCACATTGATTGACGGCAGCTATTTGCGACGCATTGAGCTTTGAATTTGAAATAAGTGTGTTCAAATTACATACATGTTCAAACATCATTCATGCCAATACATTTTCTATAAACTAGCTGTTAAATTAAAATGCTGGTGAACGCGAAAAATACAGTGTGCATGTAAATCCGGAATAAATGAAATGAATTATGCAAAACAAATTTGTGCCGAACTCGAAAAACAGAGAGCGAATTGAGCGATGGACTGTGAATTTAAAAATGTAGACAGACCGTTGGTATGTAACGGCATTCCAACGTAGCAATCGTCGACACAGGACGCCGCCGGAAGAAACATGATGCGACCCAGGTAGGACATCTCGCCCTTTTTGATCATCGGCGGCTGATTGGCGTCGAACGATTCAAAGAAAATGCGCGGATCGTGCGACAAAGTCGTCAGACGCAGCAGCGGCATGTCGCGCGGAAACGTGCTGAATACCTGAAAAACGCACAAGTAATCAATGTTCACCGATCTCTCTCAATCTCTATGAATGCAAAAAAGGTGACAAACCTGAAGCGCCTGTGAACTCATCTTGCCCGGGAAGGCGTCGGTGAAGGAGAGTTTATCGGGGATGGACACGATGGCACCTTCTTCGATAGTGAAAGACACGGGATAGTAACGCGTCTCGTACGGCGTCTGAATCATCAGATTCGACCGGTAGCTCGTGCGATCCATCGGCGCCACCAAAGAGTACTCGAATACTGCAAAACTGTGTCCCGGCACCGCAAAGTCCATTCCCTAAGCGAATTAATGAGATTTTCATTGTGAAGGGGGGGGGGGGAGAAAAAGAAAAATTGTACCGGGGCCCATTCGTCGGTGGCGTCGCGTACATGACCGCGTTTTGGATTGGCCAAGACAGTCTGATTGCCTGGTTCCACACCTAGCAGCCGCAGACTCGACACCGCTTCGAGCGAATGACGAAATTGCTTGACAATGATCGGCACGGGATTCTCGTTCGTGATGGCGAACTGAATCGACCGCCGATCCCCCGCGTCCATCAGACCAAAGTCGAACTGCTTCTGGTCGATTGAATAGAGAGTTATCTGCAAGAACAATCGTTCGTATTTTTATTGTCCGTATATCAAAAATATTTCTCTACCCGCAATCCGCCGTTAAAGGTGACCAGTGGTAGATCAAATTTAGAAACGTTAGTGTAAAGTCGACAAAAACTTGAAAAGTGACTAGGTCGCTGATGTGTGTATTTCAACGAAAACACCACTTTCGTCTCGCCAGGACCCAACGTAACTACTTTTGTCAACAACTTTGCCTGCAAAAACACACACGATTAGAAAAAGCAGCAATGCAAACAAGTCAAAGGACTAACGGAAAAGCCTTCTCTGGCCTGTCGCGGCAACGACACATTCCAAATTGCGATGCCGAACGGAAACTGATTCTTCACGGAAACGACGCGATTGATGGGCGGGTCGAGACTCGAGTGGAACGCCGTTTCCTCCGGATTATGCAGCATCTGCCTGAACACGCAACCACCAATTAATGTCTCAACAATAACCCACGTCCCGCTTCGCCTCATACTTGCGCAAGATCCGCGATTATGTATTTGACAAAAATTGAAGACCATTCGTCATACGTCTCGGGCTTTTTTGCGCGCGAATTCGAGTTTCAATATAAAATTTGAATTTTGCGCCCAAAATTAGCATATTAGAGTACGGTAAGGCAAAAAAGTACGGTAAGGCTAATTAGAGTACGGTAAGGCTAAAAAAATTCTACACAGGATATATGATGGGGGTGCAACCTTGCTCGGGTATGTTCGCCTCCAAGGCCAAATAAACCGTCATCACTCACCCATAATAGACGGAAGCCACGTAAGGCACGGCGACTTTGTAGTTGCCGCCGCGACTTTCGGCTACAATTCGGCCGATCAGTTTTTCGACGCGCGGCTCCATCATGGCTGCGGCGTCGCGTGTCGACTTGAGAAGGCCGGAGTCAAACGTCAGTTTGCCGACGAGCACCGCTGCGCCAGGCTGTCCCTTTGCTCCCGACTTGAGCGCAATTGGCGGCTTGGAGCCGAACTCCATTCGCACGCCGTGGTCGGGTCGATCGGAATCCACAGACAATGTCTGCAACGGCACGATTAGTGTCATATATTCATCCAAAAACATGCTCCAGAGCTGAAAATATTGCACATCTCACAAAAATACCTCGATGTCGATGCTCTTTTCCAGTGTGGACACGATGCGCAACTCGAAGGTGTTCGACATGTCGCCGGCCTTGATGAGTCCGAAGTCGAGCAGGTCGGTGGTGGGGAACAGACCCTTCTTGCCCGTCACTTCGACCTCGACGGGAACGACGATTGTCTGAGAGCGCGAGTGGCTGGACACTCTGTGAGGAATAATTTTTATTGACGATTGAGACGAAAAATGCGACGGGCCTCTGAATATTACCCAGTTTCGTCGGCCGATCCCCTCTTCAAGTCGGTGCGAATGCGAATGAATGCAGTAGTGTTGCGTTCTCGGGCGGCAATAAACTTGGCTCGCATTACCGTTTTTGTCTGGTACGGAGCGATCTCCTACAACAAAGCGTTAGCATCGATAAATAATAAAGTGAAATTGAATGGTAGAGCAAAAAAACAAAAAAAAACCTTCCGTACGCAATTTTTTACGACAGAAAGCAATTGATTTTAGTGGCAAACTCACCCATAAACTACTGGCCGCCTCGCCAACGCCGGCGCCGTCGGGCAACTCCAGGTGGAGATCACCCCCGCTGGTATACATCTCCATAACCCTGAGCGTGGTCGAGTGCGGATTGTGCAGCTCGAGCGACGAAACGAAACTGCCATTTAGTGGGATTCGAGCGCCAACAAACGGTCGTAATCGGTACGGGTTGGCTCGTCCGACACCCGCCACCTGCAAAATTACAGAAATTCAACCACTGAATCATTTTGCCACACTCACCGTGTAGGTGAAGGTGCCCAGCGATGAATGCACAAATAGCGTATTTTCGATCGTCCCTTCTTGACGCGGAAGAAACACAACGTCGAAAGTCGTTTCGTCGCCCGGCTCGACCGTCTGCAACAACGAATCGGCTGATGTGGAGAGAACTGATGGTGAACCCAGACATGAGCACGGGGGTTATGGGGGGGGGTGATATCACCCCCAAGGGTCCAGATATCCCGGACTCCAAAACGGCCGGGGGGGGGGTGATAAAACGTTTCCGCCACATAGTGGCGGAAATTTTTTTTGAACAAGCAGTGGATCGAATCACCCTCTCCCAGCTGAAAATTTTTGTTACCAAATCACCCCGCCACCCTTCGGGTCGTGCTGATGTATGGGTGAACCGATGAACTAGCTACCTTGTGCTCAGGAAATGAGCAGTGAAAATGGACGGTCGATCCGGAGATGGCGTCGAAACGAACTTTGGACGCGGTGGGATTGCGAACGGTGACCTTTTGCAGGCTCGGGACGCCGATCGCACTGCAAGAAGTGAGTGTGTGTCTTTCTTGCGAGAGTTGGCATGTCGGGGATGTAATTCAACGGTCGAACAACGCGGGCGTCGGTCCCCAGCGTCGCCTTGGCCGAATCAATCGGCGCCAGGCTACCGACGGCGGGCTTATCGTAAATAATAGAAACAGAGGCCGATCTGCGCACTTCGCTTGCACGACCGCCATCGCCCAATAACGGACGGCCGTTCAGTGCCAAACACGTGCGCCATCCGTATCACCCCCCGGTGCACACGAGTCAGTCTGGCCTGCGGCCAATGTTACAAGAGCTCACTGTTCGCCGAATCGCAGCACAGCCGGGTCGAGTTTGAGCTGGTTGAGCGACGCGTGCGTCTCCTGACCGGTGGCGTCGACCGCATTGGCGCTGAAAAAGAGAACCGGTTTATGCGCAAGTCATCTAACTGCATCATGCGCCACTCGTGCACGCCGTCGCGCTTCACCTCCCAACCGAGTTATCCGATCACAAATAGCCCAGAGCTCAATCGCCACAATGGCCCACAATCGCCAAATTGAAATCATCACACGGCTTTATCGACGCAGACGTAAACAGTGTCGTTCTCCCCCGCCGACCCGCCGAAGCGCACAGAAGGAAAACGCCGCACATAGTCCGACACGGCCCCCAGATCTTCGCGAACGGCGCGCAACCACGCGATACCGGACGGAATTGGGTTGCGTTAGAGAGTTGGTGGAGAATGGCCGACTACCCGTCGCGCCTACCACAATCTCACTCGCTCACAGGCAAAAAACCCATTTCGCCGACCGCCTCGAGATGGCCCATTTCGCCGCACAGTCTAATCTGTACTGGATCACAAAAAACTACACATCGCATTGATTTCGCAATTGGGAGCAGAACATTTAATGCACCTTTTCATAAACGCCGTTTGCGCCAGAAGACTTCCGCTCTCCTGTAATTGCTGCGAATCGGAGAAGTAGTGCAACTCATCGCCGGTTTGGACAAAGGCGGCTGAAACGTGGATGAGATAAGAGTGGGATGGTAGTGTGGTGAGTTTTGTCTTACCCTGGTGCTCATCGATTGTGAGGGCGGCGACGGGGGCGCATAGAAGCCGCCAGAGCAGAAGCGCGCATAGGAGGATGCTAACCATTGTCGTCATCCAACTTGTTCACTGATCTCGGCATACTTCTGCTCAATGGACGGCACACTGCAAGACCGACGCAATCAACGCCGTCGTTTATTTGCTCAAGAGTGCAGCGAAAAACGAGACCGAAAAAGCGACGAGGCGCCACACGCCGAACTAGCTAGCCGCCAACCGGCGTTCGTCCCGCAATCTACTATCAACATACCGCATCGCACGCGTAGCTATTTCCGATCATACGGTCTACGTTTACTAGCTTCACATGTTTGCAGCGCAGCATTGCATGCGACCACTAAATAAACACGACAACTTCGCGCGTCTCTTTGCTTGTGTTTTAATCTGACGACGACGGCACGAACAATCCCGGCGAAACATCGCATAAAAAATAAAACGATAACAAGCTGACGGACGATCACAGACCACGCAGCAGTTTATTGCCAGACACAGCAACCGTGCCATCTATTATTGACGCTGTTTTCTACATTTCACACGAGCACGCTAGGCGACAAAGATTTCTAGTTTAATTTTTTGAAAGTTTCTTTCTATTTCGACTGATGTGGCACATGATAGAAATTAACGAAATTGTCAATCATCACAAGCAAATTTAACTCAAGAAAACTGAAATTACAATGGGAAGACCAAAGACCGAACAAATGGCAAAGACTAAGATAAGAATAAATCGCGATTCTCTATCTACTTGAGTGCTAAAGTCTCGGGTTTGAGTGGGAGGGACTCCAATCAAATCATCAACAACAACAGGGCGCTGTTAGTGAGAACACCAATGCCATGGGTGAAAAGTCTGATCAATTACTTTTCCGGTTTTATCCATTGGCGCGCTCTTGCGTCAGCAAAGCAAAGATCAATCCAAAACCTAACTCTCGATAACTCGAAATCGCGAACCAACTGCCTTTTTGCCTGCTGTCGTCCAACAACGAGGGCGCGCGCCCGTCGCTGGCATATTTGGCAAGTTACAATGTCGAACGGCAGGCGACATCATGAGATAGAATGACTTGCGGCAATTTCAAACTATCTCTTCCCTTTGGGTTTGTTTCCTCAGCAATATCTTCTGCTGCACATTTTGCTAATGACGGAGTTATGGTTAAAAGTATTGCCTGAGACCAGTCACATTTTTTTGAGAAGGTTTACTAATTCCATACTCTAACCTTAAAGATAGCAATCACGATAAGGGGACCCTTCTCTCTTTGTCGGACGGCAAAACGACGGGCCCCCCCCCCCTTCGTTCGCCCCTGCCTACAACCGATAGGCCTATAACCGCTGCAGCCAGAGCCGGATTAAGAAACGCGATTTTGTCGGGGGGCCTGGTACTTTTGATGACAAGGGGGCCTATTTGTACGTGCAAAAAACGAAAAAAATTGCCAGGGGGCCCTCTTCAACAGGTGGAGGGCCGGGGGGCCTGGCACTTAAGTGCCAAAAGTGCCTGGGTTAATCCGGCCCTGGCTGCAGCACATTGGATTTTTGGGAAATCATTGTCTACCTTTCGCCTCATGTGAACCAGTCAAGTCTTCAGCAGCTCTCCTCAACGAACAAGCAAAATGGCCTCGATCCCGCCCGGCCGGCGACATCGCCATCAGACGACCAACATGCGCCGTCTGAACGTCGACCAGCTGGGGGTGTGCTCGACTCGAAGAAGGCGGCGCTCCTCATCGTCAGCGGCGACGCGTTCGACATCGCCTCCGAGGACACGAACAACGACCGCATGACCGTCGAGTCGATCAACTCCCCGGAAGGAGCCGCCAAGTAGTTCCGCCCCGAGTGGTTCCAGGGCGACGGCATGGTGCACCGCAAGAACCTCCCGATCGTACAACCCCTAGGCGATCCATTTGTCACCACCACACCCATTGATTATCTCTGTATACGCTTCATGTGTTCACGCGCGAGAAAACTCGTTTCTTCATCAAAACACCTACATAAATAGGGTTGCCAGAAGTCCAAAGTGAAAAAGAAGGACGCTCATTTTTAATAACTAAAAATATACTAATTCAAAATTTAAATTTCGCGCCCGCCGAAGGCGCGTCGTTATTGCGAGCATTCAGGTTGCGGAGCCCCCGGTAAATTTCGGATTTTTAGCAGATGTCAGATGAAAATGTAGGCTATTTCTAGCACATATGATTGATTATCTTTTAGTCTTTTATTTACAATCACATGTAATTTGATGAACACAGAAAACAGTGCAAATCATTTACAGAATACTTTCCATTGCATTTGATAGCTTCGCAAGCTTTTTCGTTGTTCAACAACAAAGTAAGCATCTCTCTGCAGTTCACATCGTAATTTATTTACACTTTCAAAATAGCCGCAACAGTACTGACTAACAATCGATTTATCACGTCTGACCACTGCATTTCCATCAACGAAAAAACGCGTTCAACGTTTCAACCTATTTTACTTCTTTTCGAATTAATATCGGAAAAACAGGACGAGAAGGACGCATGCAATCAAAAGAAGGACATTTTGCGTCCTGCTCAACAGGACGCTGAATTGAAGGACAGGGAACCCAAAAAGGACAGCCCTGTTGAAAACAGGACGTCTGGCAACCCTATACATAACTGCAAGCAGTTACTATTAGGCAAAAACTTCTCAATAATGATGACCTACGGTTTTGTTCTGGGTAGACTTAAAATATTTCCGCATGTCTTTGCTGCTCTGCGGAACAAATTTAAAGTTTTTTGTACGTCATATTGTATGTTTTTGCGCTGCATGAGCATATTTTTTCAATGAATACTGCGTGTCATTGTTGGTTTTCAGCAACACCATCAGCACAATTCTGATGGACACAGCTAATTGGCATCAACGAGCATTGAAGGGGTACGTACTACGTACTTGCACATACTGTGATACAGGGGCGTAGATAAGCCTAAGCCTAAGCCTAAGCCTAAGCCTAAGCCTAAGCCCAGCCCCCCCCCGATTTTCGGGCGCCCGAAAAAAATGATAAGGGTCCCCCTTTTGAAAGTTTTCGATTTCCCCCCC
>JAQGCX010000724.1:0-14405 GCA_034700205.1 Plectus parietinus | reverse complement strand
TTTTAAGCAAACTAATTCCAAAAATATTGAACTTTTTTGGACAAGTTGTAGAAATTTGCATTTTTCAGCTAACAGAAATTGTTTTCTCAAGTTTTGATGCAAGATTTGGGATCAGCATAAAAAACTGAGTTAGGAAAAGTATTACTTATAAATTTTTGATTCACTTACCTCTTACGATAATGCTACAACCAAGGGCCGGTATCACCATTCTCTGGGTATCACCTCTCTCTACGACACATATAGGTGCCCTTGGGATCAAAGGTTGGGGGTGACTCGTATTAGTGCGAAATATTAGGGCGAGAGGATCGTAAATTTGCATATGCAAATTAGGCAAAAATTCAAAATTTTCCCCAAATATCGTATTGTTTTGGTCTTCGGCCGATTGGGCTAGCTAGCAAAACTGCGCACTTTGGAATGGTTTGGGCTCCCCCACGGGCACAATGCTGGCACATAATACTTACACCGCGATGACGAGACTGACGAGGCTTGCGCTGGTTGACCGTCACCTTGTAGCCCTTTCCGTCGCCGTAAGCGAGACCTTCGACGTTCGTCATTTCGGCTGCTTACACTATCAGGTGATCTGTAATGCCACATAAAACAACAAGAACACAAAACGCAGCATTTGAGATACTCCATTCGGAGTAGAGGAATTAAAAACCTCGAAAATATTCGAAGAAAGGTAGCTGCAACGAAATACTTTATTCTGTTATTTAACATTCTGTAGCACGGGAGACGTAATAACAATACTGAACAATACGTACAGTGGATGGATACATATGAACATTGCAAGCGGCTCTATGGTCTGTTGCGTTCGCACAATAAATATTACGCAGTCGTATATACAAAGAATCGGACTGAAGAGAATGATTAAAACATCAAAGAACGGACGGTCAAAAAACAATAGTCAGAAATAATACATCGGCAATAGCCGCAATGTATACACAATAATTCAGCACTTAAAAAAGAAAAAGTCATCAGATAGAGAGCTTGCACCGAAGTACCATTGACAGCAGCGTGGAGGAGGAAAGAAGGAGATTGCCGAAAATTAGACGGAATTGGGCAACAAAACAAACCCATACGCATTCACTCTGTGCACCAAGCTGCAAGCTTCACCAGCCTGAAAGCAATGCACACATTATGCACATAATCGCTCACGTAAGGCGCTGTCCACAACCTATTTTTTGCCTTTTTTTACCCTCCCCCCTCCCTCCCGTAACCTGCGCGTAACCAACCCCGAATTGCCCAAAACGACCCCCCTCTAATGCTGTAGCATTCAATTATCGATTTTTCGTAACCTATGCGTAACCAACCCTCCGGACCCCCCTCATCCAGAAGGGTTACGTAATTTGTGAACATCCCCTAAGGAGAAGTCCCTTACCGCCATGAGGTCCGCGATGCTGATGCTGATGCTGATACCGACCGCGATTCGAAGGTGGCGGCGGCCGTTGGAAGTAGCCAGGTCTGGGATGTGCGGGACCGGGCGGCGGCGGATAGAAGCCGTGCGGACGTCGGTCCATCAAGGGCGGAGGGGCGTATTCGGGATACATCGGCGGCGGCGGCATTGGAGGAGGCGGTTGCGCCCGAAGTTGAGGAGCATTCGGAGGAAAGCCACCAAAACTGTTGCTGTTGAAAGGGCGATGATCGGGTGGATATGCTGGCGGCGGAAGATTATCGCCTCGCATACGATTAGGTATGGGCAAGGGCATGCCGTAGCGATCGAGGAGGACGGGGGAATCGGAACGGTCGTTGACGATCTGTCCCCCCGGCGGTCTGCGCAGAGCGGCGTCAGACGCGGCAGCCGCCTGATAGGCCGAATAGGGCGACAGCGGCCGAGGTGGACGACACATTGGCGGCGGCTGCGGCGGCAACGAGTACTGCCGCATGTCGTTGAAGACCGGAGCGGCCATCGGCGGCGGTGGCGGACTCGACACGACGAACGACGGGTGGGTTTGCTGTTGCTGAAGACTGTTTGGTATGGCGAGGGCCTGAAGAAGCGTCTGAATGATGTGCACCTGGTTCGGTTGTTGCCCCATCATCGGGTGCTGCATCGAAGATGGTTGGGAGCGGTGATCAAAGGGCGGCGCAGGAGGCGGCAACGGCGGTGGCGGAGCGGCCGGATCGGGAGGGGGCAAGCCGAGCTCGTTGCAAGTGGGCGGCAACGGCGGTGGCGGGACGGGTTCTTGTTCTTCCTCGTCACTCTCCAGTTCCATCTCGACCGTTTCGTCGTTGGACTCGTTCAGCACGTGGCCGATTGAGTTGTCCGCAGCGTATCGGTCGACGTTTCGCGGCGTCGGCGACATTGAGCTGCTCACTTCGGCGGTGATGGGCTCCGATTTGTGCTGCGAGGACGGTGGCGGTTTCGACTTAGCGATGGTGCTGAGCACGGTCTTGACAGTGGCGAGCAACATGGTCTGGTCGACGTCTTTGAGCGCGTTCAGGAAGTCGGCGTCGAGACACTTGCGTAATTGGGCGACGGGCACGCTGGCCATGATGGCGATCTGTTCCATCAGTCCTCCCCGATCGCTGGACGTGGTCGGTACACCGTCCTTCACGTCGACGACCGCATCTGAGCGCTTCGTCCGTTTTTCTTTCTTTTTACTGGATCGATGGCGTTTGGCGACGGGCTCGACCACATCGGACGGAGACGGCGAACAACCGACCACCGATTCGTCGGAACGACCGCGGAAACTGGCGGAGTGAGAATCGGAAGAGCTGGGTGCCGGAGGTGAATCGCTGGGCGTCGCCGGTCCTTTCGCCTTGCGACGACGGCGTAGCGGCGGCGAACCGGGAGGCGTGCGCGGCCCTCGACGCGGAGGACTCTGCGGGGTCTGTTCGGGCTCGGGCTCGACCGGCGTGCGGTCTTCAACTTCTTCCACGGGCGCCATCTGCTGGTCTTGCGCCGTTTTTCGAACGTAGCCCATGTGCGTGTGCGCTTCAATACGCCCGGTCTTCATCTTCTGTTCGAGCAAGGCCTCCATCAAGCCTTTCTCGGCGAACGAATGACATTCTTGTCGGGCGGCGTGACGCTCGAGTCGTTCACGCGTGAGACCAGATTCATTCGACGAAGCGGCTGAAAAGGAAGGAATGCGATATGATAATCAGGAGGAAACGTACCGCGTGGCAAACTTCTGGCGGAGCCGGCGTCGGACAATGCGTCGGCAGGTTGCTTAACGACTGGCACAATCATGTGCTGCATAATGTCGTCCATTGGATTGCCACCTTTTACTCGCCGTTCATCCTGCATTTCCGACGATGACGTCGCTCTACAAAAGACACTCGTTCACTCAGTTAATCATAGGGCTGTAACGGGGACGGGGATCAACAATGGGGATGGGGAAAGTCGAAAACCGGGGAAAAATATAATGAAAAAATTTTCACTCATTTTTACATTCATGCAATTTTTACAAACTGTGAGCAAAAAACATCGGTCGGTCAATCCACAAACATAAACCAGAAGTTCAAGCAAACCTTTTCAAACAATCGGAGAAAAACCAAGTCGGGGACGGGAAGGTACGGGAATCTCCGGCGGGGAACGGGGATCCCCATCCCCGTTACAGCCCTAGTAAATCATGCCACAACTCACTTCCGCTTGACCGGCACGATGCGTTGGCCGTATGACGACGGCGTTCGATCGTGGGTCGGACGAGACTTGCTCGACGCCGCCAGTGGTGACCGACAAGCGCCGCCGTCAAAGACGGGCTTCTGTCGTCCGTCATCTCCAGAGTACTTACAAGGCGGCGGTCGTCTCTTCACCGGTTCCTCCTTCTCATCGTGACGGTTGATCCGCGGTATTCGAAACGGCCGAGTCAGTTCATTCGAGCTGATGTCCATCGGGACATCTGGCCAACAACGATCACTAAATCATTAATACAAAATCATAATATGAACGCTAATTATTGAACAATAACGAGCATTTAATAGCTCGAACGAGTAATAACCACAACCCGTATACATATGGAATAAAATTGCATTCTCCGAAGATTTACTATCCGATTGAATCGCACACAGAGACGTAAGAAATCGAAGACGATCCACATTGCTTTCGCTATGTAAATTCTACGCCGACACATCCTTGCAAACAATATCACCACGGAAGTTAACAAAAGCAAACCTCAAAGAATAAATATACATGCAATTGCCGAACTAAAACTAAACAGGCTATTCAAGTACGATTCCCTGACGACTTGAAGAAAGCATTGGGCGGGGGACAAAACGAAACATAAACGACATTCACATGGCAGTGATTCAACAAATGAGACCACGATCGGAAAACGATGTGAAATAAACAATAGCCAACACAACGTCACGAACAGGACACCGCATGGCGCGCACCAGAACAATGACTAGACATTCGGACAGGCGCTCCGGACTCGCGGCGGTTGGTCGGTGTCCGTCGCGTCGCGGTTCATAAGTGCGTCGATACGGAAGGTGGACGCGGCCGGCTGGTTCATGATCACCGACATCGGCACGCTGCTCGGACGCGCTCCCGCGCCGCTCGCCGCCACCGACGGCTGGTTGTCCAGCTCGGCGAAGCGCGAATCGACCGCGTCGTCCGAGTGCGCGCTCTCCGTCTCGGTGCTGCTGACCGAGTGCGGTCGCGGATGGCTGGCGGTTTCGGTCGCCGAGTTGCCGCTCAGCGCATCTTCTCTGTGACCGTGCACGTCGTCGGGCGCGCTGGTGAACACGGGCACGAGACCGGCGCTGGCAAAAGTGAGACTGGCGGCGGAGTCCTGCGGGCAGGTGGCCTGCTGCACGGCACCGGCCACGACGGAGGCGAGCAGTTGGTGCGTCTGACTTTCTCCACTGGTCGCTTCGTCCACGGACACTGCGGAAGACGTTGACACGACGTTCGTCGCCTTGTTCGTACGCTTGCGTTCCGCCGACTTCGCCTTGCGCTCCTTCTCCGCCGATTTGGCGGCGCTGTCGACGCTGAGGGCCTTCTGCACAATATCCTGAATCTGGCGCTCGATTTCTTCCTGGCGCTTTGGGTCGCTGGAATCGGATCCCTTGACGGAGGCGCGCGACGACGCCGTGGGTCCAGCGGCCGCCTTCTTGCGCGTAGTTCCGCTCGAACTGCGCGCGGAACGCTGACGAGGACGTTTCGCCGTCGGCCCCGAGGTGACGACCGTAGGCGCCAGCGACTGCGCCATGGACGTGACAACGGGAGGGGCGGGGAGCGCGCTGACTACCGAGCAAGTTTCCGAAGACGTCGTGCTCGGCAAGGTAGATTCCAGAGCGTTCACTTCCGACTGCATGCGAGCGAATTCCGCCAGCAGCACGCGATGACGGTCGAAGCTCAGTCCTATCTCGCGAAGAATGAGCTCCTTGGCCATGTCGACGGTCAAGTGGTCGGGAAATCCCTAAAAGAATGAATTTGTTTGCACACACAGGTGACAAAAGTTTTACCATAGCCTGCAGCGCTCCCGATTGCAGCAGCTGTTCGTCGCGCTCGTGGCACATGGACACCAACCGATAGTTGTGTTCGGTGAGAGCCGCATTCTCCTTCTCCATTTCCATCGTCCGCGCCTGAAGATCCTTGTGACGGAGAACGATCTCTTTCGACTGGTTCAGTAGTTCGGCTGGAGTCACTGCCTCGATGTTCAGCTGAAAAATATCGCCCTTTATTTCGTGACTTGCAGCAGAAAAATGACAGCCAAAACCACGTGTCGCCGATAATGGCTTACACTTCCTTACAATATTTCATACTATAAAAGCAATTTCCCTCATACAAACTTGAAACGTGGAAAAGCAGGATACGCACCTCAGTCAATCGCTGCTTAAGCAGTCGAACGCCATCCTGCTGCAGATGCTGCACTTGCTTTTCCAAGAAGTCGACGCGCTGCTTGAGCGACGCCTTGTGCGCCTGAATGAGCAACATGAAAATTGCAGCCAAAGAACAGCAACAGTACCTGCTCTGCTTCTATTGCACGAAGAACCGACTGGCGGAAGTCACCCGTCTGCATATCGTCGAGCAGCGCTTCGTATTGCCGTCGCATCGCAGCTAAAACAACGAAAGAGATAATTGCAGCCAAATTCACTTACAACTAACCCATGAGCGCGTCGAGTCCGGGGTATTTGCAAGGCGATAGTGTTTCGCGTTCGTAGACATCGGGAAGCGCTTTGGGCAGATTGCATACGCGCAAAGCGTCGACGACGGGCTCCGGCTGGACGGCGTTGGTCTGCAGCGTCAGATCGTGGAGCATGTCGATGCCGGCGCGCACGTCGTCACGCAGAGCGGTGGCGGCTGCTGTGCGCGGACGACCGACGGGATTGTTCTGTCGGATACGAATATACTTGCGCCGAGCCCGTTCCGCATCGGTCTTGCGCGGTCGACCTGGTCGGCCTCGTGGTTTCGGCGACTTGGACCCCTTGCCGCTCTTGGGCGGTCGACCGGGCTTGCGTGCGCGCATCGGCGTCGCATCGTCGCTGTCTAACGGCGACTCGGATGAATCCACCGGAGTCTCCGGTTTCTGAAACCAACACATATTTGCGCGAATGCGCCACTCGCAATATACTAACGTCTTTCGTGCGCTGATTTTGCTTCTTATTTCGTTCCAGTTGCGATAAGTAGTCGTTCCATTTGCGTCGAGTTGTCGGACCGAACCTGAAGTTCTTTTTATTTTGTGAGCAAAAAGCAAAATTCAGTTGAAGAGATGAAGATTAACAAGTAGACGGGTGCGAAGAGGTGTTGGATTAAAATTTTAAAAAAATCAACTCACGCCACGTCGTCGACATCGTCTTGCGAACCGGACCGAGCGGCGTTGCTGGCGATTGCTTGTTGAGCGGCGACGGAGGCCTTGGACACCGAATGTTCGCGACTGTTGGACACGCTCGACTCGCGCGACGACTCTCGATGGCTCGAGTTCTTGCTCGACGACGAACTGCGACGACTGCTCGAACTCTCCGCCCGCAGTGCCGGGAAGCGCTGATCGAAGAAATACTTCTCCAGCTGAATCAAGCATCACCATGTGACAATGTTTCCAACTCATATTACTCACTTTGCCTCTGTTAATTACATGCAGATAGTAGGGGACGTACTTGTTCGTCCACGAGCACGGTTCCTGACAGGGCTTCAGTTCGGAAACGTCCATTATCGACGATATATCTGCAATTGTCTCCGTCACTCGACTGTTCGCTGGCCAAAGATGCCGAACCATTCATTTGACGATCGGTGATGGGTTTCGACGGATGGCCGTAGGGTTTGGTGGACACAATTCGAGTGCCGTCCTTCATTTCACTCAGAAGTTCGCGCTTGATCGCCGTCTCCAAGTCCGACGTGAACGCGTAGTTGTTTATGAACACAATCCTGAAAGCAGTCGCTTTTAAATATGCCGCTAGCGCTAATCATCACTTCAGATCACTAACTATTAAGAAAAAACCTACGTTGCATCTTTGGTGATCAGATCGCGGTACTTCCGGTCCAGGAAATTGTCTCTGCGCAGTTCGAACGGTCGGAACTTCTTGCCGTACCACTTCATCCAGCGCGTGAATTCGCGTTCTAATGTCTGGGCGAACTGCGCGGGGACGTTGGCGATCTCGATGCCGACTGCTTTCTTGACTTTCGACCCGCCGGCCATCTGGACGACGAGCTGACCGACGCCGCTGCCCAGGTCGACGAAGATGTCGCGGTCTTTGGGCTTGAGCTCGTCGATGATCATCTGGAGGCGATCGAATGACGTCTCGCCGTATGTTTCGGACGAGAACGCCTCGTAGTGCTTGTTGAGCAGCTGCACATCGGTCACGGCGCTGTTGTACGAATGAGTGATTATCCGTCGCAACAGCGCCTGATCCGCCCGCTCGGCGCTCCAATTCTCGCCGCCCGGTTTAGTCGCTCCTTTCCACTGCAATTTAGTCATCAATACTCTTTGCCAATTGCGAATTAATCAACCAAGCTTACAAGTCCACTTATCGTCCCAGCCGCTTTGCTGAACTTCTCACACAAGCTCCTCATCGAGTCGTAACTGCAAAACGTCCATTATAAAGATTAAAGAAAAAAATTCTTACCTCCTGACGTCGATTTCGTCCAGTTTCACAAAGTTGTTGATCACAGTCTTCAGTTCTTGATACTGACTCATCACCATTCTACAATAAAGTAGCAATGTTATGCAAAAATACAAGCAAACAATGTTATGGTCAACGAAGACCGCATTTCACTGATTTGAAAGATCAGTGAAAAATACATGCGAATTGATGGGCTCATTGTTCTAAGCAAAAACAAAGAATTGACTAATTGTTTAGCAACAACAAACAATCCCATATTTATCTTTGTGTGTCGAGTTAAAGATAAACCTCAAAATAGCAATCAAAATGTATGACAAACCGAATTGTGCTTAAGATCTCCGCCGATCCGCTGTACGTTTTCGTCTCTATCAACGGCCATTTGAACACCAACGGTTCGCCGCCGACTGGACTGTGCAGCCGCAATTCTCTCGGCGATTCTGGTGGCTCGACCATGTCTACCAGCAGATTTCAGGGTTTCAGTTCATGAAGAAAACAGCCGCCAAAGTAACGGCTTGGTTCATGAACACCCAGAGAGATTCACATAATTTTGTTCTTATTTAGGCCAAAACAAGCTCTGCGAACAAGTTTTTGGTGTGTTTGTTCCGCAACTTCTTAGGAGATCCATATCCTATGTTCTGTACGAACTGCTTGAAATGGTTTTAGAAACATCATGCACATCTTTACAATTCAGTTGCGCGAAATCAAACATTTCTATTGATCAGTGAATCACGTAACCTTGGGCCACCGCGTGTTGTTTTTTTACGGGTTGTGGAGTTTGTGGTTGACGAATCGGCAAAGCAGGCACACGTCATCGGCACCGATGGTTCCAGTGTTATTTCGCCGCTCTTATAAAGGGTGGTTGGGGGAATCAATTGCTTTGCCTCCCCCACTTCCTGAACGCCAACGAGAAGATTTTATATCAACGTTGACGTTACTACACAGCGTGTGCTGAAAATCAACGAACTCAAGATTAGAAGAAGACGAAATACTAGTGAACTGCTATTTCACCAATAGGTGGGCTTTGAACTTGTGTCAGTTACCACCCATTTCGTTATTTGTCAAGTATTCGTGCTCGGGCTGAATGTAAATATGAAGATGAGCTTTGACTGGAGAGGCGCACAGCTGATAATTGTCATTGAGTAATATCCGCGCGCTTTGTGGTCCATTCGGTCACTGGTCTGAACCATGCCAATGTTTTCTTTCTCCTTCAACCGTTCGTTCCATTTTTCTCTTCAAGGATGCCACAGGAAGTACATAGGTCTACTGTCTGCGATCTTATACCTGAATGATTTGCAGAGTAAACCATGGGAATCAGTCGGTTGTCAGCGGTGATCGTGGCTTTCTCCTTGGCGTTACTGGATCTGGCTGTGACGCTGCTGGCATTTGGATGGTACGGACAGCCCGAAGACGGCTACGACTTGTCGCGCATTCGCGGCTGTCTCGAAGCGCCGTACGACTTTCGCACGAGTCTGCTAGACTTGTTCCTGCTCAGCATGTTGCGCGTCTCCATTGTCCTGGGCGGCATGTTGGGCGTGGTGCGCAATGCGGCCGTCGGCGTGGAGAGAGCGAAGAGCGCGCAGTTGGGCGTGATTTGTCTGGTGATGGTGATGTGGGCCTTCTCGCCGACGAAGCTGCTCGGTCTGGCCGAGATCGACGCCAACATGGCTAATATCGGCTGCTGGATCTCATTGGTGTGGAATATCATCGCTTCGGTTGGACTTGTTTTTGTGTGGAAGTTCGTCATCTGTGGTGTGCAAGTGAATGGCTCAGTTGCGGGTGATGATACCGCACCATTGGTCGCCAATGGAACCAAGGCAAACGGTCACGTGCCTGTGGACAACGTGAGCGACGACAGAAAGGAAGTCGAATTGCCCAAGATAAACAAAGAGACTTTTACGTACATCGGTCGCCTTCTGCAATACTGCAAAACAGAATGGATGTGGTATTTGCTTGGCTTTGTGTTTCTCATCATTCATACTGCTGGTACGTTTCTTACATTTTGGCATCAAAATACCAGTTTAATTGTTTCGATTACAGCTCGCATTTTCATTCCTTACTACACGGGTCAAATAATCGCCAATATTGTTGTAACAAAGTCGTATCCTGAGCTTCTCAAATGCGTGTTCATCATGTGCGGTTTATCTTTGATCAGGTAAAATATTTTTAACTGCCACATATCGGCCACTCGAGTCAATAAATGTTTCAGCGCAATTTTCGGCGGAGCTCGAGGCGGCTGTTTCCAGTACGCAATTGCCAAAATGAACCGTGAAATTCGGTGCGGACTGTTTCGATCATTGGTCCGACAAGACATCGGATTCTACGACGCGACGAAAACTGGTAGGTGACTGAAAATGTTCGGTTGCACTGCCACGTGACATTGTTGCAGGTGAATTGACTTCGCGACTAACAGCCGACTGTCAAACGATGTCGGACACGGTGGCATCGAATGTGAACATCTTTCTGAGCAGTATTGTGATGCTGGTGGGCGCCTTGGCATTCATGTTCAAACTGTCTTGGCGTCTATCTCTGATCACGTTCATCGCCGTACCGGTGATCGGGCTGGTGTCGAAGTTGTACGGCTCCTACTACGATGCAAGTGTTCGGTGCCAGTAGTTGTGTTTCATTTTTCCGTTTGCAGAGCCTCAGCGAGACCACGCAGACGTCATTGGCGAAGGCGAACGAAGTGGCCGACGAAGTTCTCAGTTCCATGAGAACGGTGCGCAGTTTCGCCAATGAAATGACAGAAGCCGATCGCTACGGCAGTTTCCTCAACATCACGCTTAACATTTCTAAGAAGAGGGCCTGGGCTTACGTCGGCCAGATTTGGACTAATCAAGTGCTTCGATCATCGCTTCTATCCTCTGTGTACACATGAATGTTTTCAGATTTTCGACAGTATCATATTGATGGCGGTGTTGTGCTACGGTGGTCATTTGGTGTTGAGTGGTCGCATGACGGCCGAAGCTTTCATTTCGTTTTTGCTTTATCAACTCCAGCTCGGCGAAAACTTCTATGTGAGCCATTTCTATCCTTGGCAGAAGTACCATGCCATTGACCTCTTTTCAGCACATTGGCTACGTCTGGACTGGATTGATGGGTTCGGTTGGCGCTTCGCGAAAAGTATTCGAGTATATCGACCGCGAACCAGTTGTCAAAAACGATGGTCTGCTGATGCCCAAAACGCTGAATGCCAAGATTGAGTTCAAAGATGTCTGCTTCTCGTATCCTAGTCGACCCGATACTCAAGTTCTCAATGTGAGTGTGACTTGTAGTGAAGACCATAAAGCGTCATTTGTCAATTTTTTAGAAAATGTCGTTTACGGTCAATGCGGGTGAGACTGTGGCGCTTGTCGGTCCCAGCGGCGGCGGCAAGACTTCCTGCGTATCTTTGCTGGAACACTTCTACGAACCGACGAGCGGGGATATTTTGCTGGACGGAGTTTCAATTCGCGACTACGCACACAAGTATCTGCACACGAAGGTAGATGAGTCCTCCGATTGCTTTGAGTGTATGGTTTTTGCTTATCATGAGCAGGGGATCGTTTGTTTGTTTGCAAGTGCTTTTACTCTCGCAATCAGTGGACGGTGGCGTTAGGACCTGCACACGAAGGTAGATCAGTCCCCCAATTAGGCTCTTCACAGACCAAAGTTTGAACGCCAAATTCAGTTTTGGACATATATGACTCATCCGAAACGCCCGTAGCACCATAGCACTAGGTACCAACTAGGTACCAAAGCGCCCAATATCAAAGTACCGTACATGAGTTATGTCTCGAAGCTACTACTGAATTTGGCGTTCAAACTGTGGTCTGTGAAGTGCCCGTGAAGAGCCTAATTGCTTTGAGTGTCTGCAAGTGCTTAGGACACGCTTTTTATAGGAAGCTAGTTTAGCTTGGCACAATCTGCCGAAGTTTTCAGATTACGCTGAAAATGTTCATATTTGTGTATTTTGGGCTGAAACGACGGAAAAGAAAGGCAGTTTTTTTTCAAAATTCTTCGTGTACACCATTTCTGATCGATTGTAATACAACCAAATTTAGTTTGAGCAAACTCTGACAAAATTAAAATCTTTTCATAATGAAGGAATTTCAAATTGAGTTTTTTTCCAATATCTCAACACGAAAAATTAAAAAAAACTAACTTCAGTTTCCGTCGTTTCAGCCCAAAATATACTTCTATGAACATTTTCAGCGAAATCTGGGAACTTTGCAAATTGTGCCAATGTGCTTAAGGAAAATCTTGGTGTTTGAAAAAATCGTGTCTTATACTCTCGCAATTAGTCGACGGTGGCGTTTGCTTTCAGGTAGCGTTGGTGGGGCAGGAGCCGGTGTTGTACGCGCGCTCCGTCCGTGAGAACATTGCGTATGGCTTGGACATGATCGACGACGATGATGTGCAGCGAGTGGCCCGCATGGCCAACGCGCACTCCTTCGTGTCCGAGGCCAAGGACGGATACGAGACTCAAGTCGGCGAGAAGGGCGTCCAGATGTCCGGCGAGTCATTCTATTCATTCCACTTTTGCGCAGTGTTTTAATCGCGAAATGTTCAGGCGGTCAGAAACAGCGCATCGCTATAGCCCGAGCACTGATTCGCCGACCGGCCGTTCTCTTGCTCGACGAAGCGACATCAGCCTTGGATTCTGAGTCGGAACATCTTGTACAGCAAGCTATGTACCAAAATCTCAGCGGTCATACTGTATTGCTCATTGCACATCGGTTGAGCACGGTCGAAAGAGCCGACCGTATCATAGTGATCAACAAGGGCTGCGTTGAGCAAATCGGCACTCACAAAGAATTGTTGCGACAGGACGGCACTTATCGCAATCTCGTCCAGCGCCAACTTCTAGGTAAAAGTTGCTTTCCTGTCCGATCTTTACAAGGTATATATTTTTAGGAAGCACTGTGGAAGAAGAATACAGTGACCAATCGTCGAAACCGCCCAGTCGACCTGCCACGTTGGATTTGGAAATCGAATCGGAAGCGGCGTTCAGAAGTCCACTCGGCTCGAGTGTTGGCAGTGTTCAGAGCACCCCGACTGAGTAACAGTCCATCAATATTGTGTGCAATTTCTTGTGATTCGTCTGATTCTGTCTGCAGTGGCATACTATCTTTTTGAAATTGTGAAGTTTATCTGTTTGTGAAATGAATTGAATTGTTGATATTTGTTAGATTGACAAATTACAGTGGGTGTTACATTTTTGTCTGAGTAAATGTTTCATATTTTTCTGACCAATTACTGTCTGTTTCTCGATATGAGGTCGAAGGCTTGCTGCTCAAGCCGTCTTTCTTCAATTTTCAGAAGCTGTTCATGTTTGCGATAATTGACTTTTTAGCGGTGCTGAGGCAAAATGGGTTCGAAGGAAGTGCGAAAAATGGTGCTGGCAGTGATCTGCTCGGTGCTGGACATGTCGCTTACTCTTGTGGGCTTCGGTTGGGACGGCGAAGAATTCGCGATGGCCAACGTGGGCAAATGCTTCGCGAGCGCAAGACCCAGTCAGTACGACTTTCGGAAGAATTCGATCGACTTTTTCGTCCTGTCACTGGTGCGCGTCATACTGTATCTGGTGGGCGCTGGGATGCTGGTGAAGAATCCATGGGAAGGACCGAATCGTGCTCGCAAAGCCGCTGGACCGGTCTTCGGCTTCGTCCTCTTGCTCTGGGCCTTCTCGCCCACCAAACTGCTGGCCTTTGCTGAGAAGGACGCGCCGCCCAATCCCGGCCAGTGGATCTGCATGATCTGGAACTTTATCGCCGCTCTCATCCTGCACATCGTGTGGAATCGTGTGTACGCGGCGGGCAAGGCGCCGGTTGCCGTCGTGCCGTCGTCGGGCGATCGGGCTCCTTTGGTCGTGAACGAGCACGGAGTGGCCGTCTACAACGAAGGCGACGAAGAAGCTCCGATCGAAGATGTCATCGTCAAAGCCAAGGAGACGTTCGAGTTGATGGGGCGCCTGTTACAGTATTGCAAACGCGAATGGCTGTGGCACTTGTCCGGTTTCACGTGGTTGTTCCTCTACTCGCTAAGTCAGTCGGTTCGGTGTTGATCGGGGTCAACGTATTCTACTCGTTGCAGCGCGCATCGTCGTGCCCTACTACACTGGTCAAGTGATCGCCAAGGTCGTCGAGACTCGCTCCTACGATAAACTGTTGGAAAGTATTAAAATCATGGCCATCATCTCAGTCTCCAGGTCTGCCTACGGTCCATACCTGTAACGCTGGTCCGAGGTCAGCTACATGCTGGCGGCCGGGGGGGGGGGGAGGGGGTCGCCGGAGTATGGTACTTCGTGTCGGAATTTTGGCGCGAAATTCAAAAATTCAAATATTTTTGCGGCCTTCGGCCGCAATCACAGGGGGTCTGGCTTCGCGGCCGAGGGTCATTCTATCCAGTGCTTGTCCGGTCCGATC
>JAQGCX010000723.1:0-14419 GCA_034700205.1 Plectus parietinus | reverse complement strand
CGGTTTTTAGGCCATAACTCCTCAGGATTTTTGAAATTGCAAATTCTGAGGCCAGATTCGTGCTCAGCGTCAAAAAAATACACTATATGTGTCATTTTCAGCAAAATCTGAGACAAAAAGGGCGAAATGCCACAGTACTGAAGCGCTAATTCGAGCCTTAAAAAAAGCGGATATTAAGCCAAGTCGCATATTTCAGGTGCTTCAGATTTTTGGTATTATTCGTTTGGCTCATACTATGAACCTCATTTTCATGCTGGTTTTCCGCATTTTTTTCACGTGATTGGTGATAACAAACGGTGAATCATAGTGATTATAGAGTCGTCACCATGTACTGTCGTCTTCTCTTACGAATAATTGTCACTGCATGAATCGATGTCGTTTGCGTTTCAAGCTCGTTCTTTACTCGCTCACATGTTAAGCTGGTAGTATGCAAATTAGCGAATATCGAGGAAGCAATAAACAGTTATCGCCTTCGCAAGATTGGGTTTTGTATGTCACTTGGACGTGTCGAGCTCATTATGAGTACGGCGCCTGCTTCTTTCTCTGGGTTTCGGCCACAATCTTTATGACTCACAAATCAAAGTTATGTTAATTGCAAAGCAAATTTTTGTTTGCACATTTTTTGATGCCGAACTGCAATACTTGTTAGTCTCACCTTTCTTCCTCAAGCTCTTCCCGCTTACAGGCGACCCAAACCATTCAGTTCTTTCTTGTTCTTGTCAACAGCGTTGGAGACAGTATTGAAGCTAATTTCTTCCTCTGCTATTTATTATTGGCACTTTAGCATTGATATTGTCAAGACACAACAGAATGACTGACGAATATTTGCAGCTTTTTCAGCGAGCGTCAATGGTGTCAATTGATGAGCGTTGTAGCGTCAATGATATTAATTCATGAGCACGCAGGGTGCGCGCTAGCATGTGCGGCACTGAAAAAGCTGCAAATATTTGCTGCCGTTTTCACGAGATGAGGCGAGCATGTCCCTAGCGCGATGAAATCTTCGACGAGTGCGTCATTTTCGACGAAACTTTCTGGCGCACCAAGCCAATAATTCAAAAACAAAATACACAGACTTGGAGAAGAAAGTTCACAGACTCTTTTCACTCATGTAAATTTTGTTTTAAACAAATGCGATTTTGTATCTCAATGATTCGGTTAAAGTTGGCTCGCTTTAGTACTGAGTATGGGTCCTTGGTCGCATTCTTGATTAAGTATGGGTCCTTGGTTTGAGGGCTAAAAGAGAAAATATTGAATCTGCCAATGCTGTCTAAACACAGCATCCTATGCATTTACTTGCAGACCCGGCTTATGAATTGTGATCCTATAAGCGTGGGCTGAAATGATACCGAGACATGGGCCTACAAGCACGTGTTTATAGTGCTTATAATCCGGGCCTGTTTATTTGAAGAGTGCGAGTTCCGCAAGACTTTACCCCCCAAGTATTGATATTGCGCAGCGACCGAGGTCACATGAGACGTAACAGTAAACGCTCGGCGCTACCGGCACTATTAGCGACAGACGTGTATCAATTTCCGTTCGCCGACTGTGCCCTATGTATGAAAACCCAAATCGGCGCAGGCAATCCGAAAATACCGTGAACGAAGCTCATGTATTGACAGCAGATTTGTGCTACAGCTACGGCGCAATGTCATTAGGCACGTTTCGAGACCGACTATCAGGACGCGCAAAGGGTGACAGAATTTGCGTCCGAAGTTCCATATACGTTCTATTACACCCCGAGAGATTATTTCTTTCGGTGACTCGCTGTGGGACTTATTAGAACGTAGTTTTATATAGTTTTACATTTCAGCAATTAAAAGGCGTAGAGGTAAAAAGAACGTCAAGGTACTACCCGCAGACTAAAGAATAATCGTTCGACATTGTCAATCGTCTTTATCCTCTCTACCAATTAGCAATCTGTAATAGCTGTTCAAATAACCCAAGAAAATGTGGAATGAATTGACAAGTGTATCGCCGGATATCAATCGCCATCGGACAAGGGGCAGAGAACAGCCGTCGCTAGTTGGTGATGTGCTGCAAAGGAATCGCAAGCGAAACAACATTTTTGCAAAATTCTTTAAAATCGACGTCGATGAATGCACATTCGCTTCCATCGCTTGGTTCGTGACGTTAATTATTAGGTCGCGAGGAACGAATTTTGGCGACCCCCCCCCCTGCTTACAGGTACGATTTAAAAAATCCGCCAGTCGGATGGAGAAAGTGATGAAGACACTTTCTTTCGGAATTTTCCGCGATCTAAAAAATCCCATGAGTATCGCTTCTTGCCGCCGACCACCTCTGTTAAGCTTCCCGTTCACTGTTACAGTAGCTGGGTTTGTTTGGGTATCACAGTTATGCGCGTTGCAAGCGCAAACGCGCCTGAAAGTGAGGTACAGTTTGATCCATACCTGTAAGCAGAGGGGGGGGGGCTAGCTACATACAGTCCCCCCTGGCGGGACCGCCGGCGACCCCCCTCCTCGGGCAAAAAGTGAGGGCCCCCTGTGATTGCGGCCCGAAAATTTCGGATTTTTTAATTTTGCGTCAAAACCCCGACACGAAGCACCGTACCTGGCGACCTCCCCCCGCCGGTCGCCGGTCGGAATGTAGCTGACCTCGGATCAGCGTTACAGGTATAGTTTGATCGTTTTTTCCCTGATTTCGTTCCAACAAAAACTGTTTTTCTACAAATGACTGCGAAGTGGACTAAACTTATACTTTTTTTAATCGTTTTCGAGAACTTATCATAATTGTTTTTTTCGTTCAGGATCGTAGCTGAAAAGCTATTTTGGGGTGTTATCTTCTTCATCGGCTCATACTTCACCGTTACAATGTGTCAGGATTTGTACGATCACTTTAAAAACGACCCTCCGCAAAGCGTCGTCACCATTATGAAGAACAAAACTTTTAAACTTCCATTTGTCAGTCTATGCCTTCCATTTTTCACCGAGTTCTACCTCAATCAAACAGTACTTTTCCAAAATGGGAATAATATGAAACAGCTCGTGTGATGACAGCTTATAACAAAAGTGAAATCTCATTATAAAATTGTTCGAAAATTTATCAACCTACAAACAAATCCTAAAGATAAAATTTTTGCTTCAATAGCTTAAAAAGTAAATTTTGCTTCAGTAACTTATAATTAATTAATTGCAAGAATGAGAGGATCAATTACTGTACGCGAATAAAAAAATTAGGCAAATTTTGATTGCTGACTAATTAAATCAGCGATATTTGGAGGGGCTTCTCTTTTAGAAGGAGACGAGAACTGAAGTAGCCCCGAGAAGGTATCTTCAGCTGTCCCTCTTATGTACTGTACCAATATTTCAGTTAAATGTGTACTAAAACTGCTCTTTAAAATGTATCACTTTTTTTTAACGATAAGGTTCCTGTAGAAAGCCATATTGTTGTGATATTATAGTCATTTACGTAAGGTAAAAAATAGTTGACATTGTTCCCATTTTGGAATGACAAGAATAAGGAGAAAGCTTCAAGTTTTCAAGAAACAATCAACGAATTTCTTCTACAGCCTAATTTTATGAGCAATGATACATTTCTTGGCAATGGTTCTTGGTCGAAGCCATTTCGTAATATAGCTCATGAATACCTTGCATTTTTGACGGACATTGAGACTTATAAAGGAGCTATCAATTTGGAAAATTTCAAGCAAGATTTTCCCGACCAGTGGTTGTCTTTTCTCGCAATTGAACAATATTTGGATAAAGCGGCAATCACAATCGACCAAATGAAACAAAAATTTGGGAGCGAAATCAGACAGCTATACAATTTGACTGGTAAGTAATGATTTCAAATAGTCTGGAGGGTGGCTGCAAAGTGTCAAATTATACGACTTCAGCGGAAAATATTTTGAAGCAAATTTAGACTTCGTCTTGAAATTCAGAGAAAAATATCTACACAAAACAACACGTTCTGACAATTGCATCGAGATACTAGCGTTCTTACGGTATTTTAAAATTTAAATGATGCCGAAATTTCAGGAAGCATTGAATTCTTTGACGGCATTTATACTGGTGTTTCTTTTACATTCGAAAAAACGACAACTGTCAAAAGTGATTGGGTTTGTGTTAAGTCCGAGCCGCATATTCCATTTGACACAGCTAATTCACACTACATTGTTATTACATTGAATCGCACAAAATTGCAACTGCCATCAGAAAATACCAAATTTTCTTTGATAGTACCTATACTTTTTGATTCCTTGGATCACATTCTTTTGGATTATGCTGATAAGGTATCGGCAAGAGGAACTTTTGGTCATCGAAACGTAATTACGCTCACTTTGCCAGCCGCTTACCGGTCGTTGCCGGAAGTCGAAGGCCTACAACAGTGCTCGTGGACATCGTCAATTCATACATGCAGGTTGGACATAATATCATTCTAAAAATATTTCATGTTTGGATAAGGCTATTAAATATCAGATCGATTAAAATAAAGTTTTTCGTTTGTTCACGAGCGAAGCGCATGAACTTACTATCAATGTTGTCTCAGTATACTGCTGACTTTACTTCACTGACAAACTTGTATATTCGTTCAAAGGGCGAAACAAGCTTGTCTTGATAGATTCAGTATTTGAGGTTTCCCTTCTTTTCAGTTTGCATTTTCCCATATAATTCTTTTCGTTTTTATAAACCAATAAAATTTAGTGATTTTTTTCCAATTCTACTGACGTTTACTTTCACTGACTTTGTAGAGATTTATTTTACTGAGTTTTACTTTTATTGACTTTTTCAGAAATCATACTGACATGGTGAAGATTGTAATATTTTTAACATCATTGAGAGAAAAATATTCATATTCTGATGCTTAAATAATCCTGAAATCGCTTGAAATTCTTTTGTCGAGCAGAAGTCCTAAAAAAAATTATTTTACCGACTTTATTTTAGGAAAATTGTTCTGACTCTTACTTTATTGATTTCAAAATTTGTTAACTGAGACAACACTGCTCACGATCAATGTGCATGTTTGTATTGTCCTTGATCGCTCGAAAGTGTCTCAGTTAATTTTGTAATTAGTGTATGTGTACTTGCAGGGCAACATGTCGCGCAAATTTCATTCGCAAAACGTGCAAATGCGAGCCAATGGCTTGGTCTGAACTAAATTCAACTGAGGAACGGTCTTGCTCACTGAAGCTGTACGACACTTGTCCACAATTAATGCCAGACTTCGGATATAGCAATTGTGAATTAACGAACAGCTGCTTGAAATATTGTATCAACGAGAAATACGTTGCTAAAACGGAGCTGGAATTGATGGAGAACGACCTCCAGGCTGTTATTGCAATTTCGCTTGGAAACAGTGCAACTTATCCGCTTTATAACGAAACATGGCAATGGACAACAGAAAAATTTGTCGGAGCGTTTGGAGGAGTTCTCGGCCTGTGGTTGGGACTCGACTTTCTCGTTCTTCTCCAATTGCTATTTCTCACCCCATTGGGCTTCTGTTTCAAAGTTATTCGCCGGAAGTACAACAAAAAACAACTAAACAGCAGATTCGTAATCGATGATGAGCACCGCAATGACCGAATGAACTTCAGTTTCTTTGATGAAGAAGGGATTCCAGTGCAAATGGATGATGACATCTCCATTGTGATTAAAAGAGACGGAACACTCGCTATTAGAAGACATTAGAAGAGACAAACTGTATAGAGTTGTGAAATGCTAGATGCAACAAACATGCAGAATAAATTGTATCATATCTTTCGGCTATTATGTGAACAAACGGGACCCGCCAAGGGTCCGCTTGTTTATCCACCCACTGCCTTTTTCTGATCATCACTGCTTCCAATCTGAATCTGATCTGAAATATGTGTACAATCGCCCGGCTTGGGATTAATGTCTCCCTAAACATGGGTATACAGGATCGTAATCTCTAATCTATTAATATTTATTTTCTAGATCGGTCGTATTTACGGCACTGATATTTTGCAGGCAATTTTTATGCCGTTTTCATCATTCTTTGCCGAGATAAAATTTATCGCGGTGATTCAGTCGTGGATTGTGATCTTAATTATGAAAATAATAATTATATTTTTACCCTGTAGTAACTAATTAGTTTAATGAAAAAGGACACGAAAAACACATATCGACTGACACCGAGGGTAATACTGGTACGTAATCGTCATCATTTATTCACGTCCCGACTTGGAGTAAACATCTTGTGATTACTGTAGTACTATTTGGGCTATCTGCCCTTTCTAATTCAGTTGTTGCAAATTTTTCCGCACTGAGCTGATGCATCTACATCCGGCAGCAATTCCCTTTCCTTTCTAATAAATCGCTATGTCTGAAATATAATGTCCAATGAAAAAGCTTCCTCCAACCCCAGCGTCAAATAAGAGTTGGACAACAATATTTGGTGCAAATGGAATGGACTTTGCCAGAGAAAAAAAACGTTTTTTCGTTACATAGTGGCGGGAAAATGTTTTGGTCAAGCACGTGATAGAATGACATTTTTGGAGAAGAAATACCCCCCAAGCAGGCGCATAGGCAACAGAGGAGACGGGGCGCAGCCCCCCCCCGTCGTTTTGAAAAAAACGGATTCGCTACGTAGTGGCGAAAAAAATTGATACAAAACGTGTTTGCCACGTAGTGGCGAAACTCTTCTGAAAATTTTGTCCCCTCCGTCCTTCGGTTTCTAGCTAAGCGCCTGCCCCCAAGCCCACGACGGTGCCCTCATCTGATTCATCAGATCAATCTAAAATTGGGTACATGCACGTGCCCCAACAAAAACATAGGTGTTCTAAAACTTATAGAAGCAAAAAAGTTTTACCTTGAAAATTATTGGCTGCAAATAGCATTCAAAACACCTGAACATCTCATTTCAAATCGAAATCGACTGAACATTCTGAAAGTTCTCAGCAAAAAAATTAAATCAGATGTTTGCAATCGATGAGGTACACTATGCAGTCTTTGGGCGTTGTCAGCGACCCGGGCCACACATAGATGTACTCGGGATCCAAGGGTGGAGAGGTTATATGACCGAAATCGAAAAATCGAGGTGGTTACATGCCGTACTCCCACAGTTCGAGCGGGAATTCAAACTTTAATACAAAATTTTATAACCAATCGACTAAGTCAACTTTTGGCGATTATCATTTTTTAATATGAAATATGTATTCATTTAAACAATAAATTTGTAACATAGCACATTATGACAAGTACTCTTACAAATGCGCACACAAGTCTGCCAAGTACCAATTAAAGCTTTCATTATCACATTGAACTGTTGTGGATTGTTTGATGTATCTGTCTGTTCGTGAGCGTGGGCACTGATCAGGAAAGCGGTTGTGCTGTGTATTTGTGTACGTCACTCGCTCGTCTTTTTGAATTCTGGAATTCCAACGCGTGTCTTTTAGCTGTGTCCGACAATGGGTCTTTTGGCTCAGCGCATATTGTGCATTCCGGCGTCAAGTGCATCATTCAAGCGAGCGAAATTTCAGTGAACTCGGAAATATTGTCCAATAACGAAGGGAGCGACTGAAACCAAATACGGTCAAACGCCTCAATTTTTAAAATTCGAATTTGAAAAAGAGAAGACCGCCGTGTAAATGATCATATTGATGTTTCCTCTCCTACTTCTGATTGTCTTTTCACCTCGTTTCGCTCGCATTACTGTACTGTTTGAACATAAACGACATACTTCTGTAGTACATGTATCAATGCACCATTTTTATTGGGTCAGTCGGGTCCAGTCGGGTTGGTTCAGAGCCGTCGGGTCGTCGGGTCGGCCCGACGACACGCCGTCCGGTTCGGGTTCGAGTTTGGGTCGGAGAAGCCGACCCGATCCCATCACTGGTTTGTGGTATTCAGTTTTATTTTGCCTATAATAAGTTCAAATCAAAAGTGTTTTGGATAGATGGACGATAACACTAGTTTAATTTGATATGGATCTTTTCACTGGAGTAGAAGAAGCTACTGAGTTGCAATATCAAATTTTGTGAAAAATTGTTTAGCAAATAAGAGTATACCACTATCAAAATGCATATAATAAAGTTTTTCAACAAATAATCCTATTTACTATGTCAATGCTCTTTCCAAATTATTCTTTTCAGGTATCTCAAGTGGCATTTTATCTTATTGAAAACTGTAGAACAGCGTTGGCACGCAGATCACGAGAATAGTACAAGCTGCGGGAAACAAAGAAGTGCTCGACCCACGAACGTAAACGTTTCTTCCATTCAGGGGCATCACTGGCCTACGATTGCCGCGCATTTCATTCCCACTTTGATCGATATGTTGGCGGAACATCTCGAGTTGTTCGCCAGACACAAACAAAGGCTCAGTCAACAGCGTCCATACAACAGCCTCAGAACAGGATGGCGTTGTCAGCGATCCAGAATACCGATAGAAAATTTCGGTGGAAGAGGGCAGTAGGTCTTTGGTGTGGAACTGGGTGATGTTTGTCAAAGCATTCAGGGCGAATGTGGAGTTAAGCGCCGCCTCTATCGGCTGCAGCGGCAAATCTTCGGTGGAGTCGTCGTCAGCCTTGGCGAAGAAGACAGCAATGACGGCTAGTCCATCAGGCTGTTCGAGCGCCTGATTAAAACTTAGTCCACGCTTCAGGTGTACCAAGTGTACCTCCAACGGATAGTGCAGCAAATTTAAGCGATGCTCTGATCCATCATCGTCAACATGTGACCAATGAAAATGGAACTGCACCAGATCATAGTCGCCTGACAAACCCCCACCAGAAATGGAAGGTCTTTTCTGCCAATCAACAAATCCAAACACAGTGATCACGCGACCAGTGTTCTGCAGATGGACAGCTCCAACGATGTTGTAGTTGACGAAGTGCAAAGCGGTCGTCTTTAAGGGAACCAAGTGTGTAGGAATGATGTTGATGGGCGATTGGTGCTGACCAGTCGCGCATAATCCCACCCACTTGTCGGGCCCATTGTCAGCATCGTAGCCCCAGCTGTCGCCTCCATTGCTGCTGCTTTCGGTGGCAGTGCGGACATATATTACCATAGCCGTCATTAGCAGCACTAACCGCATACGCATGTTGCAATTGAGTGGTCAGAAGTGATCAGTTGTGCAACTGCCTTTGCACCTTCTTCATTGTTGTGCCACGTACCTAGGGCGTTGCGCTAGAGACATTGTTTATCACAAGCAGAGAATCGAATTAGTTTTACGACACAAACTACAGCGGTCGATCAGTCTCAATCATGTGATTGGTTAGGTGGGCAGATATGGAGACCAGGAGGGGAAAGGGTATCTTCTAACGACCACCTTCACTGGTTACGGCAATCTGATGATGATGGGACAATTTAGATACGATGCCTTGGGCTAAAAAACTGGGGAGTTAGTTAAATGACGGAAATTGACAAAAATATTCTCGAAAGGGACAAAGCTGTTTTTTTTCCCCGGTCGACCGAGGTGAGTATGGGCAGAGTTCAAAATTTTTATCGCCATTAAGTGGCGACAAAATTTTCAAAAAGAAAATACAAGTAACTTCCGGGTTTTTGGGAGGTAACATTCCAAAACCATTGAATTATCAAAGCTTCCTACCAACAGTGATATGTTTGTTTAACTACTCACGACCAGCACATCGCATCCTACTCTTTTGAAATTATTAAAAATACGCTTAAAAAGTCAGTTTCCCTCATTCATGTGCAAATTTTGAAGGGAAGAATATTTTTTATTAAAAATATATGAGCTAAGGAATGCCTCGTAAAAAAGGTAGATCTAACCACTGGATGATCTTCTTATCTTAACATAAATAGCTAAAGTGCAACCTGTCTATCCAGTCCTTGACCAAAAATATTTTTCGCCACTACGTGGCGGTAACATCTCATCCCCCACCCTTTTTTAGGCAAGGGGATCTTGACCTCTGGGGGGTATCCACCCCCATCCTCCAAAGATAATTATCGAAAGAAAATGACCTCTTGGTACAAGGACACGCGCAATCTTTTATGAGTATCTAGCTGATAACCTGTCTTTTTTAGCGTTGCGAAATTAGTGGAACACTATGCTTGCCGATTAGAATACTTGGTTCAATTGACAGTCATACTTCTAGTAGTCAAAGTTCAAACTTAGCAGTCAAATCAAATACGGAAGCGAATGCGGTCGAACCGCGGATAGACGAGACACAATGCGGGACGGTATGGAAATGGAAAAACACTTAGACGCGGCGCTTTGTTAGCCGGTCGCCTGGCTACAGTAATACTAAAGTAGCTACGTAATAACCGACCGTTATTTTTCGGGCGCATGTAGGATCGTAACAGCCGCAGTGCGCTGTTTAGTGCGCTATCAGCAATCGCGAAGTGCGTAAAACAATTCACATTTTTTAACCAAACAGTTTTTTCCATTTCGCAATACCGAAAAGCGAAACTGACGTTCGCCAAACCAATAACTTTAATTTTTTAATGTAAACCAAGTTGTTTGACACTAAAAGTGGGCACAGGGGGTATGAGGGTAAGTATCTCCATCTTCAAGGGGTCAAAAAGCAAAATTTGGTGAAGATGGAAGGACTTCGCCAGAAAAGTAGAAACTATTTTTTGACAAGCACTGGATATAATGGACGTTTTCGGTCAAAATACCCACTCCTACAAACCGCCGACGGTATCCACGTCTGGCTTGTACCAACGACTCGACTGAATGCTGCAGTACCAGTACTGAGGTTGATAAATGCCTCCGATTTGTCCGACCGCAATTTTATCTTCATCATAGCCAGTTTTTAGTTTCAATAATGTTTGTTTGCATCACTAACTGTTACTTTTTATTCTATTGCTGTTTTGTACGTTTAAATTGGAGGCGGTTCTTTTGTGTGTTTCGTCCACAATTGTGCTTCTTTGTAATTCGTTCTTAAGAGCGATTTATGTGGGTAGCGATTGTAAAAAGGATTCCATTCGGGGGGGGTAAGGTCCCATCTAGAAAACTCTTAGGCCCGTTTAGAAGAGAAAATTATTCTACATAATCGCTGATTAGTAAACAAATTTCTCGTTTGTTTCAAAACTTCATCCACATTTGAGAGAAAATCTGGCAGCGGCCTACCGCTAAGCGTGCGAAAATCAGAAATGATCGAAGCTGTCAAAGCATTGATTTTGAATCAGGATAAAAGTCCTGGAACTCACAAGTCCCAGCGTCAAATTGCACGTCGACTTCGCATTTCTCGTCGATCTTTGCAGCGAATTGTACAGAATGATTTGAACCTAACATCTTTCAAGAAAGTCGATGTTCATAAACTCAACGAAGCGCGGAAAAACAGCGATTGGAAAAATGCCGGAAATTGCTGCGAATACCTGCGTCTTTCATTCAAAGAATGATTTTCACAGATGAAAAAACTTCATATGGTCTGATGCCACCAATTCGCAAAACGAATATCAGCGCTGCACGATTGCAGAGAGAATGAGCGCATTTTTCCAAGAATGTCACGGTAAACGCCGGTGTTTGCGTGCAAGGAAAGAATCAATTGGATTTCGTTGGATCCAGAGTCAAAGTCAATGCGGATTATTACGTGAATACTGTGCTCATAGATGGTCTTATTCCTGACCGCAAGAGCCTGTATCCAGACAGAAACTTCAGTTTCCAGCAAGACTCAGCATCTTCTCATACTGCCAGGACAACCACTGATTTCCTGAAGAAAGAAAATCGACTCATGAAATGTGGCCAGCATCCAGCGCGGATTGCAATCAGATGGACTGCAGATTATGGGCGATGCTCGAACAAAAAGTATACGATGGTATCGCAAACTTTCAAACAATCGATCATCTAAAGACTGCCCTAAATGCCGCATGGCAGCAAACCGATATTGTCAAAAAGTCAATTTCGGGAAAGAATGTCTTTCGATGCAGACGGCGGTCACATTGAAACGTTGTTTCGCAAATGTTAACAGCATCATGTCTTAGATGGTTTATTCTATTCTACCCTTATCTGTTGATGAACAAAAATATATTCATTTATATTTTCGGCTATTGCAGTCTTCGGTCTCGCAAGCTAATTATATGCTTGTAAGTGTATGGAAGTCCCTACAGTTTAATTTCGAAGTCATTAAGTCCATTAACTATCGAGATATAGAAAAAAATGGTATACTTTTTTCTGCGCCACCTTGTAATTATATTCAGAAAAATTAGATTGCAAGACTCGTGAATGTTTGCCTGTAAGTAGAAGTGTTGTCGTTTCCTCCCTTGTCGTCTCAAAGGCCCATGTTTCTGCTTTTGTTGTTACGTCAATAGACAGTTGAATGAACACTTTCGTGTGCTTCTCTAGCGACTATGACAACAAGTATCAATTGCGCCTGTGGCAAAGTGGTAACGGTAACGATAATATGGAGCCATCCATGTTGGACACGCTGACATAACTTCATAACTTCGTGTTAAACTTCGTATTGGACACGCTGACATGATTTCATAGCTTTTTTTAAATCCCCGCCTTGACATCCCTCAAAATAATTGCTGATTGCCTTGCTATCAGCAGTGCCTTTTAATGAGCAATTTCTGCAAAATAAAAGCAGAAAATTATAAAGAGAAAGCAAAATCATTTGGAAAAATTGGTTGGATTAAACTTGTTCTAATATTTAATGTTTTTGATTGATTCATCTTCGATGTAGAGATACCGTGCGCAACGTAGCACAACGATAATATTGTATGTCATCTTTATTGTGTAAAAACTCGCACAGAAAGGGAGTATATTAGAAAACGCCAAGAACTTCTGACTGCGGATCAAATAAAGCTGATATATTTTCATCCCTTGTCTTAAGGTGAAATAAGTTTCATTTTGTGCATTGTGGCCAGAAATGAACTTAATTTACAAATTACTGAGTTTCCTTTTTTTTTCTATTTCTCCTATTATTGTTCGTGAATGGGGGAGGCGGGGGCAACTAGCTCGTAGGTATGTCATGGACAAGGCGTGCAGAAATTTAGGGTGAAGCATGTGTCCCGTTCAACTTCTCCTTTCCCCAACCTTCGTCCTGTTCCACTCAGTTCCATCTTGCCGCACAGACATGGGCGCCGGTTTGGGTTTGGGGGAGGTGATTGGGATTTACGCCCCATGTCCACCTCTGTTGCCACCATGATAAAAGTTCGACCATAGATTCCCAATTGGGTCGCAGTTCATAGGCAACCCTGGAAATTTTGCTCAGTGCATACGTATGTTGTTGGCTCTCAAGCAGTGTTGCTAAAGTTGAGAAATATCATTTTAGTAAAGTAAAGTAAAGTAATTTTTGTCGAAAAAGATTTTAGTTAGTAATAGTTAAGTAAAAAGATTTTAGTAAAGTACTATAGTACTAAAATCTTTTATTTTAGTACTAAAATCTTTAATTTAGTAATCTGCAAATTTATAGGCGACGTTTCTTCGATTGTAATTCAAATGTACCCGTCGCACACGCTCACAATGAGCTCTTTCTGCCGTCAGATCACTGCGATGACGCGGCGCGCGAGAGCGAACAGTCGCGCCGTATTGTCACGTACACAAGTACCGCTTCATGGTTCATGGGGGCCCGACGACAAATTCGATGAGGGGCCCCTACTCGAGGGCGCGAAGCAGGCCCGGATTATTTGAAAAGGGCCGGTGGCACTTCAAAAAAACAGGGCCAAAATCTGAACTTTTTTTGGTGCGACCACCACCTAAGGGGCCCCTCTGCAAATTTTTTCGGCGCCGCAGGCAGAATTTTAACCATTTTTCAGTGCCACAGGCAAAATTTTTGCAATTTTTAGGTTTCGGGCCTTTCTGCCCACATTGTTCAGTGAATTTTCAACTTTCGGCCCTCATCTCGGCCTATTCAATTTTTCGAAGCAAATAATATGCAATTCCAGTCGAGGAGGGCCGATCTAGGGTGTTTTGGGCCGAGGGCCGGTGGGCACTTGCCCACTGTCCCCTCATTATAATCCGGCCCTGGCGCAAAGCGCTCAAGCTCAATCAGCTGTGGATTCAGGGGCGCGCTCTAGCGCCCTGTGAGTCAGTACTCTATAGCGGAAAAATTTCCGATTGCGATGAAGAGGGAATGACTCGGATATCCACCCCTCTCTGCTGCAATGCCTAAGCTTTGTCGGGTGACTAATTTTAGTTAGTTCTAATTTTAGTAATAGTACTTTTGCAACACCGCCCAGTAGTAGGAATCTTTGGAAACAACTCTTGAAAAGAATTGGATGTGTCGCAAGACATTTAGGGTTGCCAAATCTTGAAAGCTCCAAAGTAGGAGTTTATTTCTACAGTAAGAAAAAGTGCGGGAATTCAAGCATTAAAAAATTTTCGCGCCGTCGCGCAAATGTACTGCGACGCAAAGCATCGCTCACGAGTGCGCGAAGCGCACGAGCAAATCGGCTGGGGGTCTAGGGGCACGCTCAAGCGCCCTTGGCCCCGCCGGAGGCGAAAATTTTGAAGCTATACGACGTAAATCATGAAAACTGAACATGTTTTAATCGCACTTTTCTACAATAAAAGTTAAATTATCGTGAAAGTAGGAG
>JAQGCX010000722.1:0-14426 GCA_034700205.1 Plectus parietinus | reverse complement strand
GCGTAGCCTCTTTGTGCGGTCGCGTGTGCTCTAACAATTGATACGCATTTTGTGCACTTATCCGGGTTCGACTGTATACAAAAAAGACGTTACATTGATATGACGATGTTGCCTCCATACGGTCTCTTCTTGGCTTTTCCATCAACGATTTTTCTGAAATCAATTTCAGTGATACATTCATGACTTGAAGTGAGGCTTTCCAACTGTTTGCTCACATTTCCTGATCAGCGGCGTAGGAACGCGTTTTTTCGCGAATCGCTTTGTCGGAGACGAAAGCTTGTTCTGCGGTAATGGCATTCCCTATCCTGTTCAGATTACTGCGCTTTTGCTCGTTGTTGCCAATGACATTGCTGTCGACTGCCTGAATCTCTGTTGTTGGTTCCTCTTCGTCTTCGTCATCGCCGTCAAAGTAGAAGCCACGTTCGAACCAAACGGTCATAATGAACATCAGGTCAAACACGACGATCCAACCAAACGCCGTGTATGGAATCGCCGCAGCTTTCAAAATCCAAATCCATCGAATTTTATCGGGAAAGTAGCTAATTAGCTTCACCGTGCAGGTTGGTTGCTGAACGTTCGATTATAGTAGTATATACTCATAATTTCTACGAGAATTAACCGGAATTTTATGTCGTTCAAACAGAAAGAATGATGTTCATGGGATAAAGCAATTTTCGCTGCTAAAATATTACTGAGTATCATTTATTAAAATGATAGAGAGCTGAAAAAAACCATTTCTGGTAATGGTCACACAACGAAATTGGTCGCAAATGTTTTCAGTGTACGGTGCTTCTTTAAAATCCGGTTAACTCTCGTAGAAATTATCAGGTTGTCCGGAAAGTTCGTGCAACTGTACCAGAACTGTGCGCGCGAAACATTTAGTTCATACCATCGTGTAGAGCGTGCATTTTTAATTTGGTTTACCTCTTTTGGCTTGATTGCATCATTTCCTTCATTACGAAAAAATTACTTTTCACAACTATGTCTGCCCATGATTCAGAAAATGTCAAATAGTAAACCATAGTCAAAATGTAAACTCAACACAATGGTGCAAACTAAATGTTTCACGCGCGCAGTTTTGGTATAGTTGCACGAACTTTCCGGACAACCTGATACTTTGAAATAACTGAATCCTAAACATTCCTAACTAAATTAAATCTGCCATTCGTTTTGCCCAAAAACATCAAAAGAAGACGATTGTATAAACTGCTTACTTTTCATTGAAGAGCACTTCTTTGAGAGCGTTGCTCAATGATTCTGTATTTAGATTGCGTTTGCCCAAGTACACGGTCACTCCACGTTTCGTGGCCGCAGCAATATTGTGTTTCTGGTCTGCGAATAAAGGAATACCGACTGTTGGAGTTCCAGAATAAATTGCTTCAGTCATACTGTTCAATCCACCGTGCGTGATAAAAGCTTTGACTTTCGGATGATCTGAAAGTAAAAAGTGCATGGAATTTTGTCAAAAAACTGTTCAATGCTGATGCTGATGAGATCAATAACATGAGAGTCTTTCCTCAACCAATCACAGTAATAAAACAGAAATTCTTGGTAATTCAACGCACTATTTGTCACTTTGCTTCTTCTGCCATAAAAAGTACTGTAATTTGGAAAGAAACAATTATAAAAATTCGGCGAATGAGAAAAACTTACTGAGTAAGTCGACCTGAGGTAACCATTTCACAGGATGGACATTTGGATAATTTTCAAACAGTTTGTAGTCTCGCTCCGGTTGTTCGTACTTCCAAATGAATTGATATTCAGGGAAATTGGCAAAAGCATTCAGAATGGCCATTTTCTTCAGCAAAGGCATTCGCGTGCTGTTTGCTGCTGAGCCTAACGATAGAAGAATAACCCCTTTCTCTGCTCCGGCGGTAATGGCTTCCATTTCCTATTAAATAAGTGCAACTTTTTTGCGGTCATCTGATCAGAGAAAGTAATATACCACGGCGGTATTTACCAGGTTACTTTTCAGGTTCTATTATATTGAGATCCGAAAATACAATTGTCCTGAGAAATAATATGGAAGATTTTTTTGGTACAGTATCTCCTATCTACAGTGTTGTGGGAAATAATGACTGCTCTTATCCTGTCTAGAAGTTTTGAACGAAATTTCCCAAATTTTTCACTTTCTTACATTAATTACGGCATAGAAACGCATTAATTTAATGTTTTCGCACTCAAAAATGAATAAATAAGAAAAGAAATTTTAAAAAACTTTCTTACATAAAGAGGGGGACCAAGGCAACAATGTTTGGTCCCACTACGAAATTGAAAAAAGTTATACCAAAACAAGCTAGTTTTTTTGTAGAGTCGAACGAGCCAAGAATCAGCAAAAACGGTCAATCCTGAAAAAAAATGACAAGCAATTCAAATCGGGCCTTTTTCTTGAAACACTCTGCACGTATGTCTAAACGTATACGTGTCTCACAATGAACTAATTTTTTATTTCCGGTTGATTAAAATTACTAAAATGCTTTCTTACTCAATTTTTTGTGCTGTATAGGGGAAAATATCGCAAGTTTGAAAAAATATTTCTAAGCTGCGAAATTCATTTTTAAATTGAAATTCAAAATAATTTCCAGTTCTTTCAAATGACCGGTTTAGAATTAATTTTTTCGAACTTTTAATATTTTTCCCGTAATCAGCATAAAAAACTGAGTAACAAAATATACAAATTTTCAATTTTTGAGAACTTCAAAAAATGGCCAAAATTTCACTAAGGGCGGACAATGTCGAACGACATTCTTCGAACGGTCTTCGATTCTGCCGTACAACGCCTCTTTAATTCTTTTGCTTACCCGCAATATGGCGCGTTTGCATCGTTGAACAAGTTGGCAATGAACGTGTCGGCACAAGTTTGCAGGGCAGCTGCTTGAGCTACTGGCGTATTTGCTACTTCCAGGGCATGTGCGATATATGCTAAAATATATGACAGGTGTTTATTTCATAAAAGAATTACAAAATTGCAGAACGCGCGCATTGGCCGTTGCTATGCGTTTCCATGGCAACGGCAGAACGCGCGCATTGGCCGTTGCTATGCGTTTCCATGGCAATGGCCAATGCGCGCGCTCTGCAATATGCTGTTCTGAAATTCTGCAAGTTGCAATTCTTTTATGAAATAGCCCCCAGTTGTCATTTTCATTATCAGCAAAGTAGATATATTTTTGCGTACACGTGAATCCGACGCCGCATTGGAAATTGAGTCGCGTGAAGAGCATTTGATAGCTGAAGCCGTTGTTCGAGGTGATTCCTTGGCGAATATATTCAATTGCACTGACACATTGCGTCGCTTGATCCAGACCAAGACAGGTACCGTATAGTTTCTGTTGGGCACTGAAATAGCGCCACAAATGTTATTGAGCAGAATTAATTGCAAAAGGAGTTCCTGCGTTAAAAATTTATGGATACTTTAAACGCATGGACACCGAATTCGTCTGGGGGTGGAGTATTGGGTTTACGACAATGCCACGTGATAAGGAGTGATAATAATGACATGTCTTTGTCTCAAGGCCCCGTCTGCATGTGTACTTAGGGGGTACCTCGAAACCGGATGCCCTCAAGAAAAGTGGCTGATTACATTTGTCAACAGGCCTCTACATCCATGACGCAACTTTGGTTGGAGAATGGAATTCTATCCTCGATTTTCTCCTACTCCTGGGGTCGAAGGTACCGTATTTCCGTTTTGAGTAATGGATCGTTATACGTAATGGATCGTTTGGGGAGAATGTACACCCAAAACCTCGTTTCTTGCAAATAGTAGTCCACATAATCTTACCGACAAAGTGTGAAGAGAGCGTTAGAAGCGCCGGCCACCCCACCTTGTGTAGCTCCGGCAGCGAGCAGCGCATTGATCGATTCGATCAGATACGTCGCATTCCCAGTATTGAACGAGCTTAGTCCAGCATCACTGATAAATTGCTGGAAGCAGGTTTGGTAGGCGGCCCAGTCGCATTGAGCCGCTCTGCCGACGGATGATTTATCTTGAAATCCCGGATTTTTCGCCAGAATGTGGTCGGGATACTGGTCCGGAGAGATAACATCGACGAAAGGGAGGCAGAGGACTGCCGTGGAAAAGAATGCAGCTGAAAACATTAGTATTTATGACAATTAATTCTCATTGATGAAACAAGCCTTCTGAAAAAAACGATCGGAAATTTCATTCGTTGTTCATATGTACTGCATGAAATATTATCTCTATCTGACTGTTGAAATATACATACAGTCTACACTTCACTTTTAATAATTTTTTTGTTTTAAATATTTTAAACTTATTATTGATTCGGCTTTAATCATAGAGATCGATAGAAACAGTAAGTGATTTTTTGCAATCATCATGCTCTTGTCGATGTTTAACAATCATGCTCTTGTCGATCAGTTTTTAACTTGTCACAACAGAAAGAGCTAATACCGAAGTTATCTAGTCGTGAGAAAAATTAAGAAGCGGCGTTCATTTTATTTTCTGCCTTATTTTCTTCGGGAAGCATGGAATCATGCATGACCCCCTCAAAATCGATCTCCAAATTAAGAACTCTTTTGCTTCGAGTCTGATCTAGAGCCTTAGCACTGCTTATATACACTGCCTTCAGACCAGTTTCGATTGAATTTGAAAAATAAATGCAGACAGTGAAGTCAATTTCTCTTCCAAATAAGTGCAAAGCATTTTTTGATCGAAACAACTAATTAACTTACTGACGAGGACAATGCTAAGTTGCATGGTGGCAGCTTGAAATCACGCGGCGCGAACAGCGTATTATTGCGGGCTGTTAAAGGGCGTATTGGACGCTTCTGTTGTGGGATCGACGCTGATAACGACACTAGTGTCACTAGCCTTGATTTGCATGTCACATTCACTTGGGTGTGGCTCCTCACTCTGATAGTGACGTAAAAGTAGCACAATTTCGTTCCTTTGTCAAGCGAAAAACATCAAATAGAGTGGGACAGATCCATACCTGTAACGCTGGTCCGAGGTCAGCTACATGCTGGCGGCCGGGGAGGGGGGGGGGTTGCCGGAGTACGGTACTTCGTGTCGGGATTTTGGCGCGAAATTCAAAAATTCAAAAATTTTTGCGGCCGAAATAACAGGGGGGACTCTTACCTAATTGCGGCCGCTTCGCGGCCGAGGGCCATTCTATCCAGTGCTTGTCCGGTACATGCCGGGTCCGGCCAGGAAGGTGCTGTATGTAGCTAGACCCCCCCCCTGCTTACAGGTATGGACAGATCTGGTCTGAAGTGGGAGGAACAACGGAAAGGAGAAGGAAAATACAGGGTGTTTCGAAATACAAGTGAAAAAACTCGTGTTCTTGAAGTAAACTTTTGACTTCCCACCAACAGCTGTATGAATTCTTGTCATTTTTCAATATGTTGTAGCCGATATCATTCTCTATTCAAAAGGTTTAGGCTAAAACGGTTAAGTTTTGGTCGAGAACGAGCTCTCAGTGTGGGACCCATGCGGGAATATCCTCGTGCGGCCCGTGTCCATGCCTGCGTCTCTAAAAAACCTACGGTTGTCTTTGCAGAGCCATATCCTAGTAATCCTATAACCAAATTCAACAATTTTTTTCAAAAAAAACCTCTTGACTTTAAAAATACACAAACCAAATTTCAATTTAATCGGCTGAATTTTCGCAGAGCTTTTCAAAAACAAAATGTGACAGTTACTTTCCAAAAACCTTGTATAACCTACCACAATCACATTTCATCAAATCTCAGCCATCTCTTGCATGCAAATCTGTTCCTCAGTTTTTGATGAACATCGGATATTCCACATCGTCAAATATTATTGGTGACTTCTTGAGGCTGGAGTTATTACGGCATGCTTTTTCTTATAGAATTCTATCCAAACTTTATGCAAAAACAACATTTGTCTCTTTTCTGCTTCCTACTGTGCCATTTGAGAAACATCGCATTTTCCAATTTTATGTGTGCAGTATACAAAGAAAACTCAGTGAATAAATAAAAGAAAGATAACACGAATAATATCACTTTGTGCTTAAGATTTGATTGAAAATCCGCACGCGAGTAATTTTCATACCAGATTTGCTGAAAATACACCGAACTTATGAAACATCATTGTCAGCATAGTGTAGGTATAAAAAATATTAATCACTAGTTTTTTTTAGAAAGTCCATGATGTAAATGGAGATTAGATAAGAGCAGATAGGCCCCGCGGGGCTCCTTTCAAAAAAATATTTTTAGGGAATGATGGAGGGGGTATGGGTCTATGTTTTGTGTGTTTTCTAATAAGTCCCGCGGGACTTATTAGAACGTATACGGTACGTTTTACAAATGTAACCCAAATGCAGCATTTCGAAAAATACAAAGTGGCTAAAAAAATGCCATTCTGTCTACTACAATTCTATATTTCTGCGAAAATTTAACGAATTGCAATAAAATTTTAACCACAGATACTTCTTAGCATGCTCTTTAATGTCGTAAAATTTCACTTAGATCCATTGTCGCTTTGCTGATTTCGGATGGTTACAGTAAGACCCCCCATAAAATTTAGCGATTTTTCGAACCGGATAAGATGTAAAGTTCTTTATTTCTGCAAAAACTAAACTAATTGCTATGAAATTTTAACAATAGAAATGCTATGAAATCAAACCATGCTCTTACATATGGTGAAGTTTCATTTTGATTAGTTTATTATTAGCCGACTCATGGCGATTCAAGTAAGAACGCCATGAATGAACCATCCAGCAATACTGTAATCAGCAAAACGGTAATGGATCTAAGTGAAATTTGCCACAGCTAAGAGCATGCTAGAAGTATCTGTTATTTAAATTTCATTGCGATCCGTTAAGTTTTCGCAGAAATATGGAACTTTAAAGCACAAAGTGGCGTTTTTTGAGCCACCCTGTACTTGGAACATAATATGAATGAAGACTGGAAATTAAATTCGTGAATATTACCGAGTTTGCATGCCCATTTGCTGTCAGTGCACATGGGTAGAGTAATGATGTTTGCCAGACGCGTTGCCTCGCAAACGGACCAACCAAAATCGACGCTTCCCTGAGCTGCATGTGTATAAATTTTCCCCACACATTCACTGTAAAGCTCCATTGGCCTGAAATTTGTGCAATTATCGAAAAAATACAACAGCAAATAATTTTGGGATCAAGAATGATTGGTTCTGTGACGTTACATTCTTTTCTGCATTGTGTGCATCGATACGATAGTCATCAGGATTAATTCGGTAAGTAAGAATTACAATTTATAAGTTTAATGAAACACTCGACTAAAAACTATAATTTCTACTTCCCACAATTGATCACTGTTTCAAATTTCGAACATGACGATCAAAAATAGGTGCAAGTTTCATAGGATAATTATTTATTCGGTCGAAAGTCTAAGTCATTTCTCAGATGCTATCAGAACTAGCATAAAAATCAGTACTAGTACAAGTATGAAAATGTACAACAGTATTCTTAAAGGACATCGTCCGATACTTGTCAATTATTGTATGTTACAACACCTTCAAGATGAAACTTGAATGAAACGTCGTACCCGCAAATTTCATCATCATTATTTAATGATCCGATGAAGGTATCCAGACAGGCGCCGAGTGCGGTGGCTTGGGTGGTTGGCGTTTGTGCCACTTCCATCGCGTGCGGAATAAACGCTGAAACAAAGGAAATAAATCTTTTTTTTGCGGAAGACGCTTGTTCCCCTCCGCCCTCCCCCAAGTTCCATCAATGAGTTTAGGGTCATTCTTTGGAAAATACTTGACACCCATAAATCGGCCCACCAAAACGAGCTGAGGGTCCCTTCCATAGGTGTTTTTGGGGGGCGGTTGGGGGGGGGGGTTAACCCCCCAACCCTGACCGAAGTGGGCAAAAAGGGTGAAATTTTTATTAACCCCTCCTCGCGCACCGAAGGCGTTTGCCCAAAAAATTTGCATAAATTTGCATAAAATTACGGTATTTTTGGGCGGGAACACAGTAATTTTATGCAAATTTTTTGGGTACGGCATGTTAACCCCCCCTTACTTTTCGACCCGAACACACCTCTGGTCCCTTCTTCTCTTTTTGCAAGACCCCTCTAGCTGAAAATAACTCATAACCAAGCAAAGATGAAGGAAGAGAGGCTTGAAGGAACTGAAGGAAGTATTAGTAGTTCTATTAGTAGTTCTTACACGTGAATGCGACACCACACTGGAAGTTGAGGCGAGTGAAAAGCATCTGATATCCGAATCCGTTGTTCGACGTATTTCCCTGTCGGATGAATTCAATCGCACTGACGCACTGGTCCGCTTGATTCGGGCCAAGACAAGTGCCGAAAAATATCTGCTGCGCGCTGAAGGAATCAATTTTTATTGCAAACATATTAAAATTTCATATTCACAATAATCAATGCAACTCTGCGTTGCATTCAATTGCAAATTATCAAATGCATAAGAGCTGTATGAAATTTAATTGAATACTTTTGCTAGAAAAATGGTTCATTTCCACCAAATAGTTCGTTAGAAATGTGGATTCAAGTATCGATGGGAAACTCGTCAACGTAACTGTCACTTTAAATTAACCATCAGGTGTACTTTTCATTAGTGAGTTAAGGGGATACATCAAATCCTTTCTTAGCGGAGTACCAGCCTGGTTGGACGAATTATGTTGAAACCAAACTTCGCGCTCTAATGTAGAAATTGCAAAATATCTGCATATTAGCAGCGTTTTTGGTGATAATAGATTTATAATTTGCTGCGTAATCGACCAGAATATCATGTAGCTACTATATGTTCGTTCGTGTTTTGTGAATAATGTACAAATGTACATTGACATTAGTAGCCCACAGGCATCCACCTTCGGTCGCTCTGCTGCTAATGTCCCCGTACTACGATAGTATTTTTTTTTCATTTCATCAACCGATGAAGCAGCCCGCGGCTGGGATGCGGATTTGGGTCAAAGTAATCTTCAAAAAATACTGAAGAGTTTCTCGGGATGTGTTAGGAATAACGCTCCAAATAAATACACTGAGGAGAAACGGATTTTGGCCTGTTTCCAAACATTCATTTACTGACATCTAAGTCTAAGCATAAGCCTGAGTCTTACTCACCGACACAACTGAAAGAGATTATTTGCCGCCCCAATCGGTCCGTTCTGTGCGCCGGCAGCCAGAAACTGACTGACAGCCATCGATAAGTACGTCGCATTCATCGTGTTGTACGCGCTCAGTCCTGCATCAGAGATGAAGCTCGCAAAGCACAGTTGAAATGTGCCCCAGTTGCATTGTGGTGGGCTATCCTTAGCAGAAAAGACAACGTTCCTTTCAACTCCATGACTTTTCGACTGAATACGTGTTGAAAATAGTTCAGGATTGATGAAATCGACAAATGGTAGACTGACAGCAGAGAATGGAAGAAGAGCTGCAATAGTGTGGTTCTTTTTTCTTGTTCATTATTCTTAATGTACCAAGACTAAGGGGGAAGGGCACTCTCCGCATAATGAGTGACAAATAAAAATACGTTTCAATTTAAAGTACGAAACCATTTTAAAGGAGAGCTTCAACCTAAAAACAAGTTATTTTTAGAAGGCGGGACACTTATCTCTAAATCTGATTATTCTCAGTCTCAGTAGCTTTCATTATGGCACGGCCCTGAGTACAATGAATACTAAGTTAAGAAATTAGCATACCCAAGAGAAGGAATAAAAGCCGCATGGTGTAACGGAAGGCGATGCCGTTATTGATCACAAATCACTGTGCGCAAGTGAAAAGACCTGCTTCACACGCCATCAATTGATGACTGTGATAAGCTGATAGGGAAGAAACAAGCAAGAGCGCGCCCGGTTGTAAATTTACTTTGTGCATGGGTGTGGTTGTTACATATCTCTATACAACATAAACTAAACTGTGGATGATTGAAGATGCAGAAAATAGTCAACATTTGCGAGATTCGATAGCAATATGTTCACATGTGAAGTTCTACAATGAACAACAACAAATATGTAGAATACAACTATCAATTTGCAATCTAATATTAAAATACTGCCGCAGAAAACTTAGAGAATATATAATTTATTGTAATCAAAAGCAAATCAGTTGGTATTGGACTGTTGTGTAGAATCATTATTAATATATACACTGCATCTTCGTATTTTCATTCGTGTGATTTTTTGTTTTTGACATTTCGAGGATAATTCTCGTGCCTTTGAAATCAAATATGCAAAATGAAAATTTCGTTTTTGTGGCTCTTGATGAGAGCATTTATGTAAAATTCTTGTACTTAAAACCTTCACATGACACACAAAGCACAAAAAATTAAAATTGTATGTGAAAGTTATTTCTCATCGGTTTTGCTATACATGTATTAGGAAAACTGAATACGTTTGCACCTGCGTCCATTTCAAGGACTTGAAACTTTTGGAATGGATTTTGACCTAGTCGTGTTCATCAATTGCGGTTCAATTTCAAACGAGTATTTAGTGATGCAGGCTACGCAGCCAAAAGAGCTTTGAGAGCACGCGAGAGGAGAAATTCGTGTAATAATCGGGCTAAGCATCGCGCGTGCATACCGGACACAGTGTTGCAAGTCATTCCAAACGTTTCAAGTCTTCAAAATGGACGCAGGTGCAAACGTATTCAATTTCCCTAATACTGTACATTCATGTATGCGCTGTGCAATGTTAAGACGACAGAAGACGCACGCAACTGCATGTGCTCTCTGAGGAAATGACAATTCTCGTTCAATGACTGCGTTATTCGCAGTTTTGAACATCTTCGATCCGAACCGAAAAATGAAAAATCAGATCCTACTTCGGATGCGGTTTCGGATTGGAATGGAAAAATTGTCGGATCCCTTCGGATGGCGGTTCGGATGGAAAATTTTCATCATTGGTTGTTGGTTTAAAGTTTCTGGTATCAGCAGTAAGACGCAAATATGTTCAGGAAAGATGAAAGCATAAAGGGCAATATCGCAACCCCAGGTCGTCGGTTCGGCCCGACGAAAAGCCGTCGGCTTCGGGTCAAAATTTTTCAGTTGGGTCGGATTCAGGTCGACCCGACCCGACAATCCGACTAACCAAACTAAAAAGACTGTAAAAATGCCTCTTTTTTGATGAGAAAGAACAAAAACTGCTCGAAATTTTATTTTCCATTGAAAACCTCTGAATACTATTCTGTACATTCTGTTGTTTTTCTTTATTATGTTGAAGTTCGGGAATCGATTTGCAGTTCGAATTTTTCAAGTTTTCGGGTTCGTCGGGTGGTTGTCGGGTCGACTTGTTGAACAGCTTCGGGTTTTCGGGTCGGCCCGACGACCAGCAATCGGGTTCGGGTCAGAAAGGTTAACCGGAACCTATCACTGGTGCACGCGACTTTCGCGGAACATTGCCCCTTGCCTGTTTGTGATAAGGCGCCTCAAATGGTCGCCGAGCACCTCGACCCAGGAGGGCTATGCAGAAGCAGGACCGATCTCCCCCACAGATTGGTCCTGCTCTTGCATTCCCCTCCTGGTTAGTTGCAGTCGATGCGTTAAAAACTGAGTTTTATGCAATCATATTTTCTTTCGATTTTCAAAGAATTCACTGCTAGTCTGTATGAAAATAATCTTTAAATCATCAAAGTGTTTAATTAAACAAAGCGCATTTATTGTTTTATGTTTGCAAACGAATTAACGGGCTTCCGAGGAAATGTTTCACTTCCACTTCTACCACACATTTCTTTGAGAAAATAAATCTGGAATCATGAAGTGTAAGCCGATGACAAATGTGTGAACTTTATTATCTCGGAAGTCATTTGGTGAACTAATTAATATCTTTTTTGGCCACATCGCCGTTTCGCTCCTAACTTATAATCAAACTTTACGTTCAAACGTAGAATTTTTAAAACAGGTCTTTGTGTTCGTTTCGTGCAAATTCTATCAAAGTGCGCGCGCGAGAATTCGTGTTAGAAACAGCTCTTATCTTCGTTCGACAAATCTTGGCAACACCTTGACCACTTTCAAAATTCAATTTAAAAATTTTTATTATCCTGAGAAAAGATATTTGAGATTTCAACTCATTTGGTGCATTTTTGGAAAAGTTATTCAAAACAAATTGTATCGTTACTTTCCAGACACCCTGTATATAAGAATATGCCTTTTGTACTGCTTAAGAATGGATGAAAAGAAAGCTTCTTTGACCAACAGCACAACCTCCTCAAGTCTTTCACAAATACAGCACTACGTTATCTAGCTTCTTTCTTGTGCATATTGTGCTCCTTAACGTGCCCTTCGGAGCTGATGAGAAATAGATGAGAGAGAAGAAACAAAGTAAACTTAGACAGGCAACGCAACGCTCTCAACTCCCCTACAAACACTGAAATTCTAAAGAATCATTCTTGTCCATGTTATGTCCATAAAATGTTGACTCTGCGTCTACTCTGCGTCTCATGTGTGATATGTGGCCGACATCGCAGCGAGATAAACGAAGTTCAATGGACGCGTCCTGCACACGCAGTCAGTGAACGAAACACGCTCACTGCCCATCTTTTAGGGCAGATACTAAGCGTAGGCAGCGATCACTAGTGCGTTCTTTTACGTTGGTTCCTTTTCTTCAACTTGTCCAGTTTGCAAGCTGAAATCGCTCGCTCTATTGCGTCGAGAAAATGTTGGGAAAGGTGCAGACATGGGCACGTTTTTCTTCGTAGGGGGAGTAACGATCGCCGGTTGGAAGGAGTATATAAACACCACCAAAAAAAAATTTCGCCTTCGACGAGCAAAATTCCGAAAAAATTTTACTATGTGGAAAATATTGCCATACTCCTTCCAGCCAATTTTACCCCGAGATATGGAGGTCCTTGGCGGAGTATATACTCTCCCATACTCCTCCTATGTCCATGTCTGGAAAGGTGGTGTGTTGCAATGGGAGTACCTCGCAGCGTGGAGTTCATATTTGTTGAGAAATAAATGACCGTGCTTGTATTGTGCAGCCTCACGAATGAATAGCACAAAGGGTTTTTTACTATTTTATTATGAAAATAACTGTAATTTTTTCGCGAGAACTAATGATGTACTGAATCCTATTTGCGAATGTCTTTTTCGACCCCCGCAGCTCAGTAAATAAAAATAAAAATTTTGTATTTCTACCATGAACTTTTCAGTAACATTTCACATTTTCGCGTTTTCAGATTATTTCTTATTATTGACTCGACTCGATTCTTATTATTGACTCGCTTATTACGCTGGTTGTACACATAGAACGATGGATCGACTAAGTCAAAAAAGCGATGTAGCCGGAACTTGTGGCAATGGACTACGCTGTCCGCAGAAATTTCTTATTAAGGTCGATTGCTTCGAAACGTTGTTGTCCGGAGGAGGCAACTGCGTCTACACTATCAGTGACAACCTCTTGTAAGTTATGAATACTGTTTGTGCAATATTCGAATGACTAAAGCTTGTGTACCAAGGTGTTTTCGAAAGATTGACGCTGACTGAGTCCCTCACTAATAAAATCAAGGAGTATTTTTTGCCAAGCTCCAACATGAGTCGCTAATGTGATGAGGTGCAGGTAATAATTGACCGTAGTATTAGTTCGAGAAGATAATTTGCACCACAAAATTCATGTTTGCTGCGTCCCAGTTGCAAAATGTTTATTTTCAGCATCTGTATCATTTTGATAATATTTCTTTCATCAGCTGCACTGATTTGCTACTTTATTTATTTAAACTGTCATCAGAGGGATCAGATGTCGACAAGAAAGACAGCAAGAGCAAGAAAAACTTTACCTACTTTCTATAATGGCATACACCAAGAAAATGTATAAATTTTTGAAAGATGTCTAGAACATATCTATACATATAAGAGCGGAAAAACACTCCAGTTTACGCCTACAAAAGAGACGTTCGCGCAATCAATACCAATATAATTTTTTGTGCGCTCAGTGTGATTACAGTACCATTACCTTTCAATCTTCCAGTGTCAGCGTTTGTTGTGTTGTTTTCGGTCTTACCTGTTCTTTTGCAGGCGGCGGTTGGTGGCAAAACACCATTTTGGCATTTATTTCAAATGTACAGGGTGGGCCAACAAAAAGTCAAAATTTTAAAATCGCTGTTGTTTTACTAGTTTTCATCAGATCAAACTGAAATTTTGTACACATGTGCCCAAGGTACCAATTTAAAAGTGATAAAAAATTTATATTTATTGGTATCATTAAACTAGTGTTGTACAAATTATTGTCAGATGCGTCATTTTTGCTCGATCTTTTTAGTACTTGGTACTATTCTTTTCTTTTTAGTACTATTTAGTACTTTTTAGGGATAATAGTTTTACATTTAACCAGTTGTAGACAACCAATCAACGTGAAATTCTTTATCACTTTTAAGTTTATGCTTTGGACGTATGTGACTAAATTCCTGTAAAACATGGATTTTCGTGCGACGTTCTGAGTTCTTCCTATAGATGTGGTCGGTCCAGGTGGAATCGGTACCGGTACACGAATCGGTCCATCCAA
>JAQGCX010000721.1:0-14430 GCA_034700205.1 Plectus parietinus | reverse complement strand
CAAAGAAAATCATAAACCTACACTATCGTTGCGGGATTCAGTTAGTTTATATTTTACACCTCAGCGATACTCAGTGAGCTCAAGTTTGTGTCAATGATGAACGCCTGAGACAAAATCATTTCATTGTCCTTATTATCCTTTCAAGACTTAACCTCAGTTTCTGTATACTGATGGCCAAATTTTGACTATATAAGTATACGAACGAAAATCTTTTTATTTATGGCTAGGTATAAGTATAAGAACGAAAATCTTTTTTGGTATAAAAGACAGCACTGCTCTTGAGTGATTCTTTCAACGTTGGCAGTATCTTATCACTCACACTCACGGGGCACTTACAGACTGGGCGGTTTCTGTTTGATCGAAACACAGTCACCATACGATCGACGCATGAGCGAAAATGTAAACAAACATGAGCCGTGCGTCCGCCTTATTGAAACACCATTCTGTCTCCCAGACTTGTACTCTCTTTTCTGTTCAATATTAGAACTCCATTTTGCAAAACAGAGCTATTGGCATTGGAATAATGGCGTCAGCGAAAGCGGAAGGAACGATTAAGCCATTCTTAAATTTCAACGCCGATGAAGATGCTCAGAAACTGCACAAGGCGATAAAGGGAATGGGCACCGACAAGCATGGGATAATCGACATTCTTTGCCAACGGACCAACCAGGAGAGACAGCACATCGCCCGGGTCTTCAAGACCATCGCGGGGAAAGACCTTATCGAGCAGTTGAAGAAGGAGCTATCCGGTGACTTCCAGCACCTCATCGTGGCGCTCTTGGAAGCACCCGCCATCTATGATGCGCATCAAATGCACAAGGCCATTCAGGTACTGTTGGTCTGTTTAAATATTGGGTCGATCCATAAGTTATGTCCGTTTTTTCATACGGTTCAGAAATTAAATCTTATCTTGCTTAATATGATAAGATTTTCGAAACTTTATATATGAAATTGAAGCGCATGAATTGGCGATCATTTTGATATGTCGAATGTATTACTATTAAGCAATAAGCGTGTCAAAACCATCTAACTGGAAAACAGTACGACGATGAAGAGGCTCTCAAATCCGACTTTACCGCGTTTTTTGCTTCAAAATCGGTCGTTTTTTATGAAAGAGGAATCAAAATGCTGCCAGAACGATGGGAAAAGGTTATTGAAAGTAGTGAAAATTATATTGCTGATTAGGACATTGCAATGTTGAATTTAAAAGTTGTTTAAAAATAAACAAAAAAACGGACATTACTTATGGATCCATCCAATATAATTGTAAGAGCACACAAGTAAGTTCGTGAGAAATTAACCACAATGACCGCAATTCGTCGGGTTACTTTCATAGTTGAACTACAGTCCCGACTGGAAATTTTGAGACCTTCGTTTTCGTGTTTCTGGCTTTAATGATAGAATGGGGCGCAGCAAAATGTATTTCTTCACTCGTAAAATCTACAGGGTCTCGGCACAAAGGAGTCTGTACTGATCGAAATAATGTCATCGCGAAGCAACGAAGAAATTCGCACGCTGAAAACTGCGTATAAGCGTTTGTACGACACGGAGCTGGAAACGGACTTGATTGGAGACACGTCAGGTTTCTTCAGAGAGCTGCTTGTCCTACAGTGCAAAGCTGAGCGTGACGAGTCCGACCATGTTAATGTGAATCAAGCGCGCAAAGGTACGGTACAATAAAAATCCCTCCACACAAACCATTTCATATTTTCGTAATCGCTTCGTGTCAAACGAGCGAAAAATACGAGTTGTGCGTTGGCGCCTTGCCAAAATTTTGTTCGCAACCCAAAATTTTTTGTCCTCCCGCCAAAAACTGTAATTTCGCGCTAGAGCTATAAGGCAAAGCGATACAGTATGCTTTCAATCCTATAGTACTCAAATATCTGTGATTGATCATTTTGCGTTATTTACCAGGGTGACGTTTAATGGTGACTGATGCGAATAATAGCAATTGTAGATGCTGAGACGCTTTTCAAGGCGGGCCAGCAACGTTTCGGAACAGACGCAGCTGTGCTCTACGAAATTATGGCGAAGCAAAATGTCGCCCAGTTGCGCATCGTTTTCGAGCAGTACAAAAGGTTCGCTAATCACAGCATCTACAAGGATATCGAAATCGACTTCAGCGGCAATTTCCCCGTAATTAATTAGATATTGCCCATACAGGGTGTCTAGAAAGTTTGTATCCCTTTTTGTTTTGGAATATTTTTATAACAGTAACTCCGATATGGCTGACAGTTTAACAGTTTGTTTTCTGAATTAGGGGAATTTTTCAAAAAAAATTCGTGAAATTTGATCTTGGTTTGGTCAAGCTATGGCCAATGAATAAAACTAAAACACGCGGTTTCGACGCGTACTGAAGCATAGACGACGGAAACGAAAAAATCGAACTTTTGTGCTCGTGAATTGTTCAAAAAACATCTTTCCTCTTTGTTTCTTTCAAAAGTTGAAACTCTTGCTTGAAAAAAATTGAGTATCTGGCTCTTGTCATTTCATTTGCATCATACCTGTAACGCTGGTCCGAGATCAGGTACATGTTAGCGACCAGGAAGGGGGGTCGCCGAGGTGCGGTACTTCGTGTCGGGGTTTTGGCGCGAAATTCAAAAATTCAATTTTTTTTCGGCCTTTGGCCGAATGATAAGGGGGGACCCTTACCTGTTAGTGGCCGTTTCGCGGCCGAGGGCCATTCTATCCAGTGCTTGCCCGGCCTGACCAGGAGGGGGGAGGGATGAGTAGGAGCTAGAGGGGGTTCGCCGGTTGGTTCTTGCAATGAGACGTTTATCTCCCAACCTCCTATCTGGTTAAAGGCATGTTGATATATAATAATCATCCGAATTTTCAGAGGCAACTTTGAAAACTCATTCGTTCAGCTTGGCGCATATAGAGCGGACGACCGAGGCAATTTATACAAAATTGATAGACAGATTCCTCACCCAAATTACGCAAAAAGAACAATTAGCAACGATATTGCTCTTCTGCATGTAAGTTATGCAGTAACGCTGCAATCTGTTTTTATGGTAAATTGAGCACTTTCTTTTTATTTTTTGTCTCAAAATAGACCAAATACAAACAGTCACAGGAATAAGATTACCTTTGTCAACTGGTTTAACTCGCCCTATTTGTGAGATGTGTGCTCTTCTTCAATGGATCCATCAAATACAAGGTGGCCCAGAATCATGTAGACACCCCCTCTAACTTTTGATTGGGATCACTAAGTTTGATGAAACTTTTCATACATACGCCTTTGTAAGAAAACTACGCTGGTACCAAGTTTGGATCTGAATGAACTTGTCTTTCTATGAAAAACTCTTCAAAAACAAAGTTGTATACAACTTTATAGTCACCCTATAATTAATCATTTCGAAACAATTTTCAGACGACGAGTAATATACGATTCAACGACCGCATTCAACCAATCTGTTTGACCTCTAACGACATAGATCTCTCGAGAGAAGGCGAATACGGTTATGTCACAGGATGGGGCGTTTATTTAGGTCAGTCAGTAGAAACTTTAATTAAAAGCCACGTACTTTTACTGCACTAAGGCTGCATGGATATGAACATGGTTATTTAGTTCGGAAGGGTGGGAGATATTATTCAAACTTAGCAGTGACTCAAATCGTAGGAACAAATATGATGATAAATAATCTTTTAATAAAAAATCTAAAGTAATATGTAAAGATGGTGGAAGAGTCCACCACTTTTCTTCTTGAAATCATATTGTATCGACATGTTTTGATCATGACTAATTTATCAACTTCACATAAGCCGCGCTTGTTTTCAGAACCGAACACAACAAGAAAATCTGCAACTACCAGTAACTACCTTTTGCAGGCTCGCGTCCCTTTCATCGACCAAAACACATGCAGGTACTTACACTACTGAGCGCGCTAGAGATAGAGATAGACTTTTTTATTATTCGCTTGACATTCTTTTTAATCCGGTCTGGACCATGATGTACAGGTTCAGCTGGAGTACGAGGCCAGGGGATGAGTACCGTAATTTCTCGGGTCGAAATTTTAACGTGAAATTAAAAAAAAACCAAAAAAAATTTCGCCTGTGGGCCATTTTATCTAGCGCTTGCAGACATGGACACGTTTTTTCCGCTGGGGGGGATAGCGATCCTCGGCTGGGGGGGGGGTATATACCCTCCCCCCCCAAATTCCCAAAAAAAAAATTTGGTCCTGAGAAACACATTTGGGAAAAAACCTCTCCCTCCCCCTGGCCTTTTTTTAAAAAAAGGTCGCCAAAATCTCAAAAAGTTTTGACCATACCCCCCCAACCAATTTTGGCCGGAGGTATGGAGATCCTTGGGGGGGGGTATATACCCCCCCACGTCCATGTCTGAGCGCTTGTCCAGCCCAAGGGGGGGGGATGGGTAGGGCCAGTGCCGTATTATAGTGGAGGACAACGAGGACTTGTCCTCAGGGCCCCCAGGAGGCCCTAGTACTGAAGGAGGCCCTGAAGGATACACTTAGGGCCCCAGGGGCTCCCTTCAAAATTTTAATAGTACATTTGTCCTCGGGCCCCCAACGCCCATAAGACGACCCTGCGTATGGCTAATGACAAAACGGGGACAGAAGAGCTGATCAACTCACCGCATATAATAAAGACGGGCACAAGGCTGATGACAGTCATTCTTATTCAACGAGAGCAGCTGCGTCTTCCGACCGACTCGTCCACTTGTCGGAAGCGCCAATGAATCTCGGAGGCCACACTTCCGGTGGATCGGATGCGGGTGCGACGAGCGGAAAGTCACACAGCTGACCGACGCCCAAAATGTGTCAAGGCCGTCTACTGAACGCGTCTGAACGCAAACCTGACCGGGAAAAGGTAAAGCTGACCTGATTATCTCTGCAAACTCGGCAATTGTCGAGTCAGTGACATTGATCGTGGCTCGTTCGAATTTCCCGCAAATCAAGCAGGTCGTTGGCATCAGCGGCGCTAATTTCGAACACGGCTGAGCATCGTGCACTTTATCATTGCCAGTTGGCCATTGCCATTATCGGAGATCGTTAGCCCATCCGATACTCTATCACTTCTCTTCTGCGCGCACAACTCAAAACGCAACAGACGACGAGAAGAAGTGCGAATGTTTTACACTTTTGATTGTTTTAGAGGATTTTTGCAAAATAATTGTACAGTTGAGACACAATGACGCTGCCTTTCGGAAGAGAGCGCTCATATGCGGCGCTAGAAAGCGAGTACATCTTGGGCGAGGAGTTGGGCAGTGGCGGATTCGGCAAAGTCAAACTGGCCACTCATATTTTGACCGGCATGAAAGTTGCCATCAAGATCATCGACAAAGCCGCCATCGGGGTAAGTTCTCTCGCCTTTCTGTTCCGTTTGCCGCACTGCATTTTCACCACGGAATCAAGTATTGGAGTTTATTATTCAATCGCTTTGCATTCAATTCGGACACCATTCCGTTTCCTTTCTCCAAGTCCACATTATGCATCTGTTTTTTCAGGAAGATTTACCTCGAGTAAAGACGGAGATGGAAGCATTACGGACTTTGGCCCATCAGAACATTTGCCGATTGTACCACTATATTGAAACGGTGGAAAAGTTTTTCATTGTCATGGAGGTACATTACCCGATTACTGTGGTGGTCAAAATGTGATTTGCTTTGCAGTACTGTCCGGGCGGTGAGATGTTCGACTACATTGTGAAGAAGGAGCGATTAGAAGAGTCGGAGGCGAGACATTTCTTTCGCCAGATCGTCGCAGCGATCGCCTACGTTCACTCAATGGGATTTGCGCACAGAGATATGAAACCGGTAAGCGGCGTTTTAGTAAATTGGACGGTAATCTAATTAAAACGATAACCAAATGATAATTTGTTCTTTTCAGGAAAATTTGCTACTGACGGAAGAACTGCAGTTGAAACTGATCGACTTTGGCTTGTGCGCGAAGCCAGACCAAGGCCTGAACAATCATCTGGAGACGTGTTGTGGCTCGCCGGCTTACGCTGCACCGGAGCTGATTCAGGGCACGGCGTACCTGGGCAATGAAGCGGACATCTGGTCGATGGGTGTGCTCCTCTACGCCCTACTCTGCGGCGCTCTTCCCTTTGAAGACGACAACATTCAGACGCTCTATCGAAAAATTGCCGTAAGTTGCCATACCGCGATACAGTCGAACCAGGATAAGTGCACATTTGGTGTATCAATTGTTTCAGCACACACTACCACGCAAGTAAGCTACGCAGTTCTGCGTAGTCAGCTCTAATGTTGGCGTGTTCTCAAACAATTGATACACCGAATGTGCACTTATCCGGGTTCGACCGTACCGTTTTTAAGAAATAGTACTGCACTACTATTGTTTCAAACCCTTCAGATCCTGTACTACAATTTCTGCGTGTCCTACTATTATTTCCACCTCTCTATGAGCAAAAATTTTGCTTCGCACAGCAAGAAAGTCGCAAGTTTTGGGGAGAATTTTTACCAATTTCCCCATAAGTCGGTATATTTTCAAGCTTTCTATGCCAAAGTAAGGTTGCAGTTAAGTCTGCAGAACGTGTTTTAGTACTAGCTGTACATATTTTATCTCAAATTTGCACCCCCACCATTCATTACTACTATTTCTTAAAATACAGTAATCGCGATCACCTGTTTGATTGTCATCATTATCTTTTCGCGGTTGAGGTTTTGAGCCTCCGCAAGCAAAGTTTCTTCGTCCATTGATAGAATACTTATCCTGCTCGGACACAGTTCAACCATCACCAAATCGGGCTGAGTGCTTGTAATTGTCTAAATAGATAATAATCGAAAGAAATGGTTTCGCAAAACATCAAATGTGGTGAATACCTTCAAAACGTCTTCTTGACTTTCCGGGCTAAAATGAGCAGTTCCAATCAAATAAGCTTTCGATTCAGCAAATGCTCGTTTAAATTCTTCCTCATCTTCACCTTCTGGAGCGCTCGGCGCTTCGAACGGGTAAGTAAGCACCGTAACTGAAGCGATAATACATTGCTACTGTAGAAAGTGAGTAGAGTATGCTCGTAATTTCTACGAGAGTTAACCGGATTTTGAAGACGCACCGTATACTGAAAACGTTTGCGACCAATTTCGTTGTGCGACAATTAACAGAAATGGTTTTTCCCCGCTCTCTATCATTATAATACTCAATAATATTTTTGCAGCAAAAATTGCATTTTCCCATGAACATCATTCTTGCTGTTTGAACGACATTAAATTCGGTTCTCTCGTAGAAATGATGTTTTTTTTAATGAACATACGAGTATCTTTGGGCAATTCTGGGTTGGTCGGTCGTAGGCGGTTGAAAACAAAGCTGCCGTAGAAGCGGTTGTTCTCGCTGGCGTCGTCGTCGTCGTCGCGCTCATCCTCGTAGCTGCCGACCGAGTCGCCCAAGTCTTCGCGGTCCTCCTGTACCCAGTCGCTGCTCGGCACGTGGTCGCCGAAGTTGGACGTCGAGTCCGCCACTGACATCACCGACTGCTCGGCCGGGTCGGTACTCCCCTGTGGCACAGCGCGCAGTTGCTTCATCTGCAAATTGTTGGCATCATGATTCAGTCTCATATCACAATGCACAGTTTTTCAAAAATCCACTAAAGCCCGTTTACAATGCACCAGCAAACCAGCAGCCTTTGTCATGAATCATGCTGACCCAATAAAACAGACGCTTTGTTGTAAGAGCTTGCGCGATATAGCTAATCAGGGATCCAGCAAACCAGCAATATGTCAAGCGCGACAGACTTTCTATTTGCTGGTTTGCTGGATTGCGGGCGCATTGTAAACGGGGCTTAATAGCCAATTATAAATCAACCGTTTCGCAAAGTACATAACTGAAACGATATTGTCAACAAACGACTAGTTCTTTGTTTGAATAACGCAAAAAATAAACTCGAATGCTGGACGCCAACCTTGAAGATGTCCTCCTCGGTCAGATCCATTCCGTCGCCCTCGTATCGCACGATGTTGATAGCGACTGGCGGGGAGTCATCCATGTTTTCCAAATTTTCCATTGCTGCGAATAAAGCAATTAACGTAGCACTACTGCAATTAACTTTTGAAAGCAACTGGGAGAGAAGGATAAGGCTGCTCTGTGAGCGCTTGGTCGCTTGGTTCGCGATTCGCGCGCGTGTTGCTATCCCATATGTGCTGTATCCGCTGATGAATCGAGAAGCCTGAGTATCATGTTTCCTACACTCTTTTCACACGAGAACAAAAAACCGTTACGCCGTTAAATTGCTTCTGGAACATAGTTTGCGCCAAGACGGAAGAAAAAGGCAGCGCATTTTATTTCTGGAGCTCGTGGTGTCGGATTTAATTTGTTAGGCCAGGATTTTTCTCAAACGAACGCAAAAATGGCGATGGGTATCCCGAAAACCGGCATGTCTCGTTTTATGAAAGAAGGCACCAGGGTATGTGGTGATGAATGAGTTTTCTGCTAACTTAGGTATGTATTTAGCAATTCAAAGGAATTGAAGAGGCTGTGCAGCGGAACATCGAGGCATGTGTGGAATTGGCTGCCACGATCCGGTCTTCCTATGGACCAAATGGTGCGTTATATTTCAATTTCTTTTCTCTTCTTTGTGTATCTGTGCCTAGCTGTCTTCTTAATATTCTTTCTTTTTATCGTTTGTTCCATCTTTCGACTGTTTTGAGGCTTTATCGTTCTATCTAGTACTCGGGGCTAGAAATTCCCTGGCACAATTCTGAATAAATAAATAAACAAACAAACAATTTACACCCAGTTTTCATGTTGAAGTTGTCGCTGAACCTAAAGTGAGGCAGTCCCCAAGCACCCTTGATGTTTAGGGTTGCCAGATGTCAGAACTGTCAAAGCAGTAGATTTTGTTGAAAAAGCTGTTAATAGGGGACGAGAGCTTACTCCCTCCTTTGAATTTATTTGCTTTGGCTCAAGATGGGTCCATTCTATCCAGTGCTTATTCAATTTTTGATCCCTCCAAAGCAGTAGGTCTGGCAGCCCTATTGATGTTGATGAGTCAAAGCGTGATGGAAAGATGACTGTTTCAGGAATGAACAAGATGGTGATCAATCATCTCGAGAAGCTGTTCGTCACGAACGACGCGGCGACGATCCTGAAGGAGCTGGAGATCGAGCACCCGGCAGCGCGCATGCTCGTCCTCGCCAGTCAGATGCAGGAGAAGGAGATCGGCGACGGCACCAACACCGTCATCATCCTCGCCGCAGCCATGCTCGAGCACGCCAGCGAACTCCTCAACATGGTCAGTCCTGCTTCCAACGTTTTACTTTTCGTTTTGATTTCAAAATAATTTTTTTACATTTCAAAAATTCATTAACCGCTAGATAGAATGCACCTTTTCTAAGCCAAAGCAAGTAAATTCAAAAGGAGAGTAAGCTCTCGTCCCTCATTAACAGCTTTTTCTACAAAATTACTGCTTTCGGCAAGATCTATTGCTTTGGCAGTTCTGACATCTGGCAACCCTATTTGTGATAGAGAGAACTCGTTTCCAGTGCACGTTGCTGAAAGTGAGATGAATCACCTTGTGCCGTTTTCAGGGTTTGAAACCGGCGGAGATTGCGGACGGTCTGGAGCAGGCGGCAGCCAAGGCGCTTGAGATTCTTCCCAGTTTGGTGGTGGAGAAGGTGGAGGATCTGCACGACGTGGACAAGGTCGCCCGCATCTTGCGACCGATCGTCATGAGCAAGCAGTACGGCAACGAAGACTTCATCGCGCAGATGATCGCCAAGGCTTGCGGTATGTACGAATGCGCTCATATAGGCGTTTTTCATCGTTCCATCACTCGTTAAGTTCTCGCTGTAGCGTTTGCCCTGCATTAGTGCTATTCCGTTTCGGGACAAAATCCTTATTTGATCAAAATGGCGCTCTGACAGTGCAAAGTATACGCCATAAGATAATCAAATTCCCATATTCTTTCAGTTTTGCTCCTGTATTATTGTCTCACTTATCGATGCGTTCATGTTTCAGTTCAAATTCTTCCCAAGAACAGCGCAAACTTCAATGTGGACAACATTCGCATTTGCAAGATCATTGGTGCGGGAGTGCTGGCGTCGAGGGCGATGAACGGAATGGTCTTCCGGCGAGGGGCAGAGGGCGAGGTGAAGAAAAAGTCGGACGCCAAGATCGCCGTGTTCACCTGTCCCTTCGATCTCACTCAGACCGAAACCAAGGTCCGTGTTCTTGTTCCTGTTCTTTAGTTTCATTCATATCTATACTCATTATTTCCTAGACGGTAAAGAAAGTACTGTACAAAGCACCGTAATCCCAGAATTTAGATCTGCATTTGTGACCAGATGTGGTTGTGGGACATTTACTTTAAATGAATTTAAATCATACGAAGTAATAATACTCAACTCTGGATTTGGATTCTGGATTTTCTGAAATTTTGACAGCGGGCGACATTTAATTAGAGTGTTTTGGATAAATTTCCGGATAACCGTTGGAAAAATTCTGACTATATCCATGTTGCTGTTTCAGGGCACAGTGCTGATCAACACGGCGGACGAGTTGCTGAACTTCAGTCGCGGCGAGGAGAGCGAGGTGGAGGCGCAGGTGAAAGCGCTCGCCGACGCGGGCGTCACCGTCGTCGTGGCCGGCGGCAAGTTCGGTGATCTCTACCTCCATTTCCTCAACAAATACAACATCATGGGAATCCGATTAATGTCCAAGTTCGACATGCGCCGTCTCTCTCGCGCTGTTGGAGCGCAAGCACAAACCCGAATCGTGAGTTGACATTATTCTTTTTCGCTAACTAAACATTAGCGTTACTCATCTTGTCAACTCAGACAGCGAAACGTTATTCAAAGAACAAACGGTATCTGTTACCATACCTGCGCAAGATCCGCATTACCTATTTCACATACGTCACGGGCTTTTTTGCGCGGGAATTCAAACTTGAATGATAAATTTGAATTTTCCCGCAAAATTTTAAATATCGGCTCTAAATTTGAATTTTCCCGCAAAAAAATTCATTTCGGCCCTAAATTTGCATTTTAAAATACAGTAAGGCAACAAAAGTCTGTAAATGATATGTCATGGGGGTCCAACTTTGCTCAGGTATGTCTGTTACTCGAAGCGTTTGACTTTTCTTGTAATTCATTTAATATGAGGCAATATCGTTTAGCTGGCACCGAAGGCTGATCTGCTCGGTCATTGCGACCAAGTGTACACGGAGGAGATCGGCGACACTGAGGTGGTGGTGTTCAAGCAGAGCAGCGAGCACGGCCAGATCGCCACGATCGTCATCCGCGGCTCCTCCGACTCGCTGATGGACGACGTGGAACGAGCGATCGACGACGCCGTCAACACCTTCAAGGCGCTGACCAAGGACAATCGGCTCGTAGCAGGCGCCGGCGCCGTCGAGATCGAGCTTGCCCGTCAGATCGAATCGTTCGGCGAACGCTGCGCTGGTCTCGAGCAGTACTCCATCAAGAAGTTTGCTCATTCGCTCGAAGCGCTTCCCAAACAGCTCGCGGACAATGCCGGCGTCAAGGTAAACTATCTCTTGATGACAATGTTGTATACTCATGACTTCTTCGACGGTAAAGAGTGTACTGTAAAAAGCACCGTAACCTCAGAACTTAAGATGTGCAATAATGACTTAATCGGCGATGTAGGAAAGGTAGTAGGATCATGAGAAGAGGAAGAGATAGGCGCGCTTGATGAAGGCGCCGACCAGGTAGCTCTTGAGCGTCACATCGCACTGCTTGCCTTGGACGAGCGTCATGTGGGCGAGGGGGATCATGACGACGTGCGTGATGACGAACTGCACGATCTGCGATGACGTGATCATGCGCGTCACTTGTGGACGCGCACTCGCACTCGTAGCGATCGCAGGAAATAGTAGCTGAATGACAATCAGCCATTATGCTCTTAATTTCTTTAATGGTAAAGAGTAAAAAGCACCGTAACCTCAGAACTTTAGATGTGCAATAGTGACTAAATGTCGTTGCGGGACGTTTACTAGAAATGGATTTAAATCATACGAAGCAATGATACAAATTCTGGATTTTGACAGCGCGCGACATTGAATTGAGGGGTGTTGGATGGATATCGGGTTAACCGTTGGAAAAATTCTGACAATATACTAGTGGTTTTGCAGACAACTGAGGTGCTGTCCAAGCTTTACGCAGCGCATGAACAGGGCCAGGCGAATGCCGGTTTCAACATCGAGGACGGAGGAGTGATAGACGCAGTGGCTGCCGGCATTTTCGACCTGTACTCGGCGAAATGGTGGGCCATCAAACTCGCCACCAACGCTGCCACCACCGTTCTCAAAGTCGATCAGGTATAACTTTTATTTCTCTGTTGCATATGCAATAATGTATCAACCAATATTTTCAGATCATTGTGTCGAAACTGGCGCAGGGTCCGAAGGCGCGACCAGCGCGGCCACAAGATGAGGACGACGACCAGATGGCTTGATTGTCCTGCGGACTAGGCGATGGAAGCGTTTTTGTTGGTTGAAAATGTTGCGTTGATTGTTGTTGACGACGCTGTTGAACACTTTCTCATCGCCGGCCGTCAGTTACTCTTCTCTTGTTTTTTTGCGCTAGTTACCGACGTTACTTAGTAGACTACTGGCACCAATTACGCGTTGATTTTTTCACTGCTTTGATCTGTGACACTTTTTGTCTGACAGACGTGTTTTTGTTGCGTTGTTGACGAATAAATCCATGCTGTGGCCGACTGTTTACTGTTCGCTGTGTCATTTTTGGTCAAATACCAACGGAACTCTTACCAAAACTGAGGAGCTGGTCCGTAGATTGATCCGTGATTTTCCCAGAAAATTGCTGCAGTTGGCTGTGTCACTTCCCGCCGTTGTACAATTTTCAACAAGAGACAACATGTCGACGGTGGCGGTGGCTGAGAATGTAAGCAAGATTCTCCAAACCGAACCCGACCATAAGAATCAAGCGGACAAGTTTGTTCACTTCTATGTTGCTTGGCATGGTTGTGTGCAATTCTGCTGCGGTGCTTTAGACTTCGTTCTTTGCTCGATGGACTGCTTCAGCCTCAGCCTGGTCGATCCGACGTCGACATTATTGCCGATGTGAACAAGTTCGCTGAAATCGGTTGGTCGTATTGCACAATGCGTAGTCTTTAGGGTTATAAAGGGGTCGGGGCAGACATGGGCACGGGGAGGGATATCCCCAGGGGTCTAGATCCCCTTGCCTGAAAAATGGCGAGGACTGATGAAACGTTTTCGCCACGTAATGGCGAAAACAATTTTGGACAAGCACTTGATAGAATGGGGTTTTGGAGACCGCCGGGGGGATATTCCCCCTCCGGGCCGAAAATTTTTGTTACTAAATCCCCCCTAGGGATCAAACCTTGCCCGTCTCTGGGTCGGGATTTTCTGGGTCAACCCCGAGTCAAACACGACTTTTACGTTAACCCCGGCCCGGTTACAACCAGTGGTTCACGGGCCGGGCCGGGATTTTCGCCGAAAAAAAAGCCCGGCCCGGCCCGGTCAATTTTTTCAGGCCCGGGCCCGGTACTTTCCTTCCGGGCCGGCCCTGAACATCACTGGTTACAACCCTAGTAGTCTTATTTAGTTTTTTGAGTTGGGTCGATTTCTTATGGGCCCGAACGATAGTGACTGTTGTTTTTTAGTGGTAAACCAGGAAAGCGGCAGCATGGTGGTGTCGCGACAGTTGGTCAGCGATTTGACGCAGCGACTGATGGCGATGCCGAACACAATGGTGAAGCCAATCGGGGAGCACCTGCTGTCGGTCATCCAGTCGCGCGTCATTTCCTACGAGGAACAGGTAGTTGCGTTGCTTGCAGTCATTTGATTCTGGTCTTTCGTGCAGTCGTCACAAATTCGTCAACGACTGGCGGAGATCTACGAACTGGAGGAGCAATGGCGCGAGGCGGCCCGCACACTAGTCGGTATTCCCCTCGAGACGGGACAGCGGTACGTGCCTTGACCAGTGTTGTTTTTCGTCCCGAGCATTTTTATTTTCGTCTTTGGGACCAAGACGAAGACGGAAATTTTTTTAGTGTCTCAGACCGAACGAAGACCAAAATTCAATTTTTTTCAGACGGGACAAAGACAAAAATTTTAATTTATTTTCAGTCCGAGACAGGACAAAGACTAAAATTTATTTGACACGAATACTCAAAAATTAAAATTAAACGTAAAAACGTTTGTCATGTACAAATTGGCTGAAAAATTTGAGACGGAGACGAATGTTTATTTTGGGACGAGATGAAGATGAAAATTACCGTATTTTAAGAAATAGTAGCCCATGGGCTACTATTGTTTCAAACCCTCTGGACCGTGGGCTACTATTTCTTAAAATACGGTACAGTCAACATCGTATATATCGACACTCCAGGGACCGGTCAAAAATGTCGATATATGCGAATGTCGATATATGAAAAAATCGATATTTGCGGTCAGTGACGTAATTAGCGACACACGGTCGATATATGAGATATAATAGGCGACTGACAT
>JAQGCX010000720.1:0-14437 GCA_034700205.1 Plectus parietinus | reverse complement strand
TGCATGCCTCCTTCTCGTCCTGTTTTTCCGATATTAATTAAGTGTTCTGTAAAATGATTTACACTGTTTTCTGTGTTCATCAAATTACATGTGATTGTAAATAAAAGACTAAGATAATCAATCATATGTACTAGAAATAGCCTACATTTTCATCTGGCATATGCTAAAAATCCGAAATTTACTGGGGACTCCGCCCCCTGGACCCCAGCTGGGGGGCGCTTGAGCGCGCCCCCCCCCCCAGACTCCCCCAGCAGTGAGAGCTTGCGTTTGGGGCGAGTGCCGGCGCTCGCCCCAAATGCTCGCAATAACGGCGCGCCTTCGGCGGGCACAAAATTAAAATTTCGAACTTGTGTCTTTCATGTTATTAAAAATTAGCGTCCTTCTTTTTCACTTTGGACTTCTGGCTACCCTACTTATTCTTCACTGCACGTCGGGGGTCCTACGATTGCGCACCCAAATTTTGGATGCGCAAACCGTCCCCTTGAGACAAAATTACGTACTGTTCCTTGAATATCAGGTTGGCGCCAAAATCAAATTCAAATCTGTGACGGACCTAATTGAAACACTGAACCAACTCGTACCGTCGCTGAGCAATCGCTGAGATCCGCCGACAATGCGCGACGTGACAGTGTCGGTGAGCGTCCATCGGTAGCGAAATCGGTCGCACACGGCGCACGCGTCCTTCGTCCCTTTCACCGCCCTCTCAATGTCTTCCTCAAATCAAACTATCATCGAAAACAGTTTACGCAGCACTTGTAATTGTCACGAGAAAATATTCTTGGCCACTAAGTGGTGAAGTGAACTTCCCAAAAACACCTTTGGTCCAAAGACGACCTTATTAATAAAGCAAAAAAAAACCAGCCGATTACCCGTTCGCATGTCATCATTGCACGAATGAAGACGATAGTGCTGTACCCAAGCGCGTGGTACATACTCGAATTAGCGCTGAAAACAAACACAATATTATTCAATACTCACCAAAAATTCATTTACTCTGCGTTGATAGGTTTTACATCAAATACATGCAGTGCCGGATTATAGTACGGGCTATTGGGGCTAAAGTCCAGGGGCCCCCCGCCTGCCAAGTACTGAAGGGGGCCCCATGGAAAAGGATCGACCACTGCCTAGGGCCCCCGGTTTTTTGCTCTAGTACATTAAGCCCCAGGGCCCCCCGCACCCATGATCCGGCCCTGAATACATGAACGAGTCCGCCGAAATCTCGAGGAAGGTCGCTCAGGGGGTCGGCCGAAAAGTCCCGATTTTCAAACTTTGTTTTCTCAGCTACCATAAGTCGGATCGAGCTGAGCTTGGTGCGGGTAACCTAAACTTTTCAAGGGTTATCTCCATGATTTTTCTCAATTTTTTCGGCCGACCCCCCTGAGCGATCTTCCTCGAGATTTCGGCGGACTCGTTCATATACATATGGATCGGAAAATAGAAACAAAAATTCATCTCTGGTGAACGCTTGTTGGCCTTACAGTGTGAAAACGAGAATAATTCAGGAATTGGCAACACTAACACTTACAGTGGTTCCATTCGAGCTTTGGCTTCGTCGAATCGATTGTTGAGAAAGAGACTGAGGGCAATCTGCGTCTCGCGGATCGACTCATACAGCTCCATTGAACTAGACCTGAAAAATAAAACACACTGTCAAGATGTTCATTTACAGGTTAAATGATTGGCACCACAAAAAACAATGTGTACACTATTCAAAGCTAACACAAATATCAAAAATAGATTACTGGTAACTACTAGTCAAAAATGTGCTGCTGACACAAAGCAAACTGATCAAATATCTCAATCTGGGATAAGGATCTATGAACAAGTTAGTGAGAAATAGTAAGGCATAAATGTAGTATGCCGTTGTTGTGATTAATAATTGAGAGCTCTCGAGGTAAGCACGGTTTCAACAATTGATCTTTCTGCTCCAACTATGGTTGGTTGGGGGTGCGCGGGTGCCTGGTATGCATTGTTAATGACAACAATGATGGGCGGCGCTCAGTTGAGTAACTAGTGAATTTTTAAGTGCTTCCGTATCAGCATTCGCTCAAATAGACCAACAACAAATCAACATTTTTGTTCTTATCATTGTCTCACCTAGTTAATAGATTTCCTGTTTTGTGTCTAATCGTGTTACCGGGGGGAGGGAGGTATGGGGTTCGTCCCAGACATGGGCACGGGGGATATCCCTCCAGAGGTCGAGATCCCCTTGCCTGAAAAGGGGGGGATGAAACGTTTTCGCCAATTTTTTTTGGACAAGCACTGGGTAGAATGGGGTTTTTGGAGGCCGCCGGGGGGATATTCCCCTCGGGCCGAAAATTTATGGTACTAAATTCTCCCTAGAGATCAATCCTTGCCCACCTCTGGTTAGTCCATCGATAGAATCCAACATACACGCGTTGCGGCAAAGAAATTTGATCGGTATCGGATCATTTTTGCAGTTAAAAACTTGAACATGTGAACGAATGACGGAAAAACATACGAGGGAATGTCTTCGAGCGCGTCTTGAAAGTTGGTGTCGTCCGAGTCGCTGGTCGCACTGCTGACGTTCGACAATTCTCTCTGGAACTTCCCGTTGGCCATCGCCGACTTGGGAGCCAACGTCCCACCACCGCCTTTCCTCATTCTCGTACTAACTTTTTATCTGAAAACTGAGACCGTAAAAGAGGCAATTGCTATTTTCCGTTCGTATATTTAGTCGTAAAAAGCAAAAATGTGTTTGACACGGAAAAAACTGATCTAATCTGTGTTGTCCGCAAATATTTGTCAATGATCAACCCTAAGAAATATTTTTCGCAAAGTACTTAAGAAATCATAATTGATCATTTTGAGGAGCTGCTGATAATGGATAGGTCATTCTTTTGAAACAAGCTAAAAATCGGCATTCCACAAGCAAACAAACATAACGCGCATGTGACGGCATAGAAATAAATAATGATGAGAACAACGCTTGTAGTTCAATGGATGAGTAGTTCAACATAATGACCATGTATTAAACGATATTTCCAGGCAACCAAATACCCACGAGAGAGAAAGAGAGACACACTGTCTAGTCTACGATGCTGTTTCGCCGCTAATTTCAACGAAATTGCCGAGAAACTGAGGTTCTAGAGGCTATTTTGTCACCAACCCACTGAGTCCCGAAATACCAAGCATTTAAAATGCTACTGAACTAGCAAAACAAGCAGGCTTGAGCGTCACGTCCGCGGTACGTCTCGCACAATTAAACATGCATCAACAATTTCAATACACGTGTGTGACGCAGTTGCACAAGACAATGACATAAGAGCGGCACGGCAGTCAACATATTGCGAGATAAGAGGTCGGCTGTGCACTCGATTTAGCAACGACTACGATAAACAAATTAAAGACAATAATCAGTGAAAATTTAAGAATCTTGCGCATAAAAAGGATCAATTAAAAATTGAACTATCGGGAACTGGAACGAAAATATTTGCGCATGAAATATTCGTAACTCAACACCGGATATAAGCGCGACAATAAATTTGTGCAAAGCTCACGCAGTGCGTGCAGGAGAGAGTGCAGTTAAGAAACTGTGCTTGGGCTTTGTGCGTTGCATCGATGCAGTGGGTCTAGACATAGACAGGGGGATATCCCCCGGAGGGTCCAGATCCTCGGGGATGCCAAAAGGTTAAGGGGGTGGAAAATTTTTGGCAAAAAAAACCGTTTTCGCCACATAGTGGCCAAAAGCCCTCGGCCGCCAGGGGGATGAGAGGATATCCTCCCGGTCCGAAAATATTTGGTACCAAATTCCCACCTACCCTTCCTATCTCGCCCACGTCTGAGTGGGCTCCAGTAACGCTATGAGCCAGCTCGTTGCGTCACACTACATTTGGCAAATGAGGCCAGCTTCGGGCAGTAATGGGGAACGCGATCCCCACGAGATTATCACAACCTCTCTGTCAAATAACCGTCAACTCTGCACTCTGCAGAACGAGTCTATGCTCCATACGACACCCGCATCTCTGCGCTAGTCCATAGATAGATAGAGATGGATGGTGCAAATAAACAGAGAAAACAGATCAGATCGAAGGGCGGCGGAGCGGGCGATAAGATCTGCTGGCGACGAAGACATCAATGATCCATCTATCCCCGCTCTCATGCGAGTCTCCGAGCGCCGCGCCGCCGTTCAAGCCGCTCGATATAGCAGGCGGCGTTGCCGTCTCCACGCCGACAGACCAACAACATTGCTCGTCAACGGTGCCTATTGCCGCCGGCCATGACCGACTAGCAAACAGCTGCCGCGGTTGAGCGTCGCCATCTCAACGCTCGCAATCTCCAGCTTGGTCATTAAGTCAATGATCAAGAATCATTGCAACCATCAACAGCGCTCTGCTATCCAAACTGAACTGATTGCAAGAATTACATGCTAAAGGGGTATACATAGAGAATGACTCAGTCACTACGGAAGGCATCGCCTACATTCTTTTTTCCATTAAGCCATAGTGTGGGTGGAGGGAATTGTTGAGATTGACAATTGAGTCTATTCTTAAGTTTCCGTCGGTTTTGAGACCGGTATATGCAATTTCAACAATAGGAGTTATTCAATGAGACGTAGGCTATGCAAGCGTCACTATTCAATCAATAACTAAAAAGACAGGCACACCACCGAAACACAATCTCACTGGTTGCAAAAGAAAGAAACAAATGGCAATTGACGTCATCCCAATTTGCTTCAATTAGAGCGAGTTGCCAAATGTAGGCGCACAGCGCGAGCTTCTCGAATCCAAATTCATTGAAAGTAAAATTGGCAGACAGAAACCACCCCCCTCCAGACTTGAACAAGTGCAGTAATTTGAATATTTAAACTTTTGACAGAAGATAAAAAACGATTTATACGAATAGATGAGACAGACAATATGCAGACTGCAACTGCAGTCAATATTTGTTACAAGTTGGAGCTGTCAGATTAAAGTACTTGCATTTGCAGAAAAGCTGCAGTTGTGCAGAATACAGGAAGCAAGAAGTTGCCTCCAAGTTTACTTTCTTGAACAGAAAGAAGTTTTCTGTGCCAAATCAAACAAATTGAATGGATTCCTCACGAGCGTCACGAAGACAACAGCCTATTGATATGTCTGGCACAGACAAAGAAAAAGCCGAGGTAGTGAGCAGACGCTGACAGAGCAGTGAAAAACGGAATACTCTGCTCGCTAAAACAAAGACGTCACACCGGCCGTTCGCCTCGTCAAAGATGAAACGACCGATTGAAGGAGGAACGCCGCGCGTAGATGGAAGACGCGCACATTTCGTGACGTCAAAGGGTTACGCCATTTGGCCTCTTTGCACGCAACAGCGCGCCGCTTAATCACTCATCTTCACCATCATGGACACATCTTTTCTCAATTTATACTTTTCTGCAATATTCGCCAAAACAAAATAGCTTCCGTATTCTCAGTTGAGGAAAATTTATTTTTACCAGGCGCAGCATGTTACAGGGCAAAGTTTGACGCAGCTCGTGATCATTTAAAACCTGAACACGAGCAAGAGATTAAGTCTAGTTTTCATACAATTTTCTCAATCGAACAGCGTGACGTGCAATTCCAGAACTAACCAACTCCCTCAACCCACAGAGTCCTGAAATATTCAGATTTCTCACGCGAGTGCTCAGAATAAGTGGTGAAATTTTTTAGGCGCAGCACTTAGACTACTTTTCCAAATACCATCAGCAGAAAAGTAGAAGTCGTGCCGTAAAAGATAAAACGCAATGAAATAAAGAATTGAAATATTTTACATCACAAGAAAAAAATGCGATCAATAAACAGTCAGTTGGTTCAGTTGCTATGCAGCATTTTTGCAAAACAAAGAGAAGAGTACTTTAGACTCATTACCCATCCTATCCTGCAACCGTCCCTTATATAATCTCCGTGAAGCAAGTAAGAAGATGAATTCAATTCAACAAGAGAACAAAAAATGAATGCGACTTCTTTGATTATCTTCTCAAGGATGATGTATGCGAGTCTCAACGTCATTTACCAGATCAGTTCGGTCTGTGACACGCTATGGCTCGGCCTCATGGCCTGATTCGCGCAATAAACAACGAATGCGCGCGTCCCGGCCTGCGGGACTCGCAACTTTGCAATCAACCGCCATTATTGTTCACTCAGCCTTCTATCCATGGAAACCCGGGAGATTTTCCAAGCATCAGGATACTGTGTGTAACCGCAAATCTTCAGGAAAGGCCCACATATAATAGTCAACGCGAATCCTGCCTAGTGAAAGAAAATGGTATAGCACATAAACGTATATCGTTCATGAGAGAAACCAACCAATATATAACATGCACGGTAAATAATTTGATTATGAAACAGAATTTTAAATTTCAATCTGACTTAGCATTGTGATGTCACAATAATTGCAAATTTCAATATATCGAAGAGTATCAACATACCTCCTTGTTGTCCTTCATCCAAATTTAATGTATCGACTCGCCTGGGATGGTATCTTGGTCTTGTGATTGTCAAGGCGAGCCAACTTTGTACAAGCGAAGCGACTGGACTGCAATGAACAAAAATGATTAAGCATAACGGCTGCCACAGTGAAAAACTTTCACAACGCACGATGACACGATGACACGCGAAAGCTAAACCGCAAACCGCACGCAACAAACGAGGCGCACACAGAACAAACGAACTACCGTAGTCGAGCGTAATTCAGAGCGCAGGACCGCGATTAGGGATTCAACCTGACAACGTTGCGTGTCGAGACGCAATCGTCAATGACTAGATAACGTGCAATTGATGACCGCATTTCACATGGATGTGACAGGGGTGACGCACGAGCACATGGCATGTCCAGGGTCGGATTATCGTTGAAGCTAACTAAGCTAAAGCTTAGGGCCCCCGACCTTCCCAAAATAAGACATAAGGGGGTCCCCTTATGTTTTTGGAGCCCCGAAGGGGTTCCCGCTCCGATTTGGGGGCCCCCATCAGAGGGGACCCTTTTGCTTTGGGGCCCCCAAGGGCCACTATGCTTAGGGGCCTCCGACCTCCATAATCCGGCCTTGGGCATGTCTATTCTACTGCAATAATGTCGTTCAACTCACAGAGGGGCATCTTGCTTCCAAACATTTGCTTTTTAGTCTTGTTATTTTAATCTATGCTCGCAATAGCTGAGCCTGAATTTGCCGAATGGGAGCAGTCGCAATGATGAACAGCGCACCTATTTATTCTATTTCTTCTCAACAAATTGAGGTGAATTATTAAACAGGCCTGTCACAAAACACTTAGTTCATTTGCCAACCACTGAAGTGTGAACTAACAGTTCTTTATTGCAATCATCAAAAGCTCATATTCAAACAATCGTTCGTAAATGAAAATCTTGCTTCTTTTGTTTTTTGTGTCATTTTACTAGTTGCGTTGTTTTTTTACGGTTTAATATGGCAAAATACATTAATGAACCTGTGGCACAATATTAGTTGTCAGTCCACATGGGCTGTTTGCCCAGAATGTTCCAGTCGTCATATTCTGTCATTCCATCTTTGTCCAGAGTGTTGATGCATTTCTGTTTCACGGCAAAAAGTTGAAGTTTCAGGTTGAGATACGGCGCGTAAGACGGCAACAGACTTGTCTGCCATTCGCACCTAAATTTCTACTTATAAATTGTCTGACCGGCCTATTGAAATTCGTTGAGACATGGAGGATATCCATTCCAGGGGTCCAAATAAGCCGGGATGCAAAAAAGTTTTCTCTGGGTTTTGACTGACGTCAAGATACGGTATCCCAGGTCGAAATTTTGTGGAGAGGGGCTTCTGGTCTGCCTGCTTCCCCTTGCGGACCCGGTAGGGGTCCCTTGCAGCGCCTTAGGGTGGGGGAGGGGGCCCTAGGCCACGGCCTAGTTGACCTCTTCGATAATACGGTCCTGCCGACCACGACTGAAAGTAACCAGTTCCCGTCCGAGTTTTTGTTCTTATTTTATCGAATATGGATTACTTTTGCGCTTTCGGACAACAGCCAGACAGCTGCGTGCAGATGGAGTGAAGGCGCTCGGCATTGTTAATGCATTTGTAGAAGTTGACCCAATCTTTGGACGTGTCACGCTTTTTTCTCGACGTCCAGCCATTTTCGCTTGCGATATGTCGATAGCTACCAAGCATCGAAGCGCAATTCTTCGCCTGATAATAACGGTCACGTTTGAAGGTCTTGTTTTTTGTAATCAAATACGAACTACGAGTACAAACTCTGCTCGATCGAATGGCGAGAAATGTGCACCAAAAGAGCGTAATTTGATCGCTGATTCGGGAAGTTATTGTACTGATTCATATTTCGTAGCTTTTGCTTAGGTGTTGAAAGTAAAATTGAATGGAATAGCGCAGGCCAAGATTTGCAACTGTGCGTGTACTGCAGCTTTGTTTTTGCAAACAATGCACGCATGCAAATAAAGTTCGTACCGTATTAGCTGTCTGAACATTGTCGTTGGGATCGGCGTCGGTCGAAAGACAGGAAATGATCTGCGCCGTCTCAGCCAGATGACTCGCTCGCAGTTGCTGCACCAACGACTTCATTGTCTGCCAACAGGGCGGCTGATAGTCGTCGAGAATGCTGTCGCAGGCGGCGTAGTTACTCTCGCTCGCATTAAGGCACGCTGAAACAACGCCCAATCAATCAGTATTGTACGTCTGATATATATTCAGTTACATTAATATTCGGTAGTTTCGGTAGTGCTCGGACTACCGAATTGAAATATTACCCAACTTTTTGGATTTGCTTTTCGTTACCATGATTACGATGCATGTTGATCATGGACTACCGAAATAAAATGTCACCGAATATGTCAACTTCTAATGATTACCAAATATTAATGTAAACGAATAATATCGGACGTGCAGTATTACCATTTCAACGGTACGACTCCCCAAATTGTTTCTTTATATTTTTAGATTATGCCATTCGAGGTCAAAACTCGAGGCGACTATTTTTTGAACATTTTGGGGGAATGAATAACAGTACGACATATCGTACTATTCAAATAAATACGGTATAATGCAAAACCAGTTTCGCAACAATCAAGCTTTCAATGCTTCGGGAACTTGCCGAATGGTCAACAGTGAGAACATAATTGAATTGAACTCAGTTGTACCTTCCATTTACCCACTGAATGTTTCCATCGTTGGGGAGTGGGGCTACCCTCGCAAAGTACACAACAGACATGTGCGCAGTTGTTGGCAACCGGGGAAGAGGAAGGCAAAACGAATGGGGACAATGCGCTCTCAATGGGGGTCGGGTCATTCATCGCACATGTTCAAGCAGGCCATTCAGCAATCAACCGCAATATTTCGTACATTTTAATAAGCCACATGCGTCCATATTCTCTACTGAAGACGCAGCGGCAGACAAAGTTGCTGGAATCGCCGCATCAGCCTTAAACAAATTAGTCGAAGAATGCGATATGTAATCTACACCAATCGGTTTCAAATGGAAGAGAGTTTCAGGACAGCCACGGAAGTCATTTCTGTTGCGTTAGGAGCAGGGGCGAAGCTAGGGGGGGGACGGGGGGGCGCAGCCCCCCCCCCGTCAGTCTGGCCAGCCCCCCCCGTCGTTTTGAGGTCCGAAAAAAGAGAGAAGGGTCCCCCCTTATAGTTTTACCGATTATAGTTTTACCGATGTCCTTCGAGTTCTGGCTTCGCGCCTGGTTAGGAGGAAATGAGACGGTTTCTCCCTTCTTTTTTAGAGACCAACACGGTCGGTGGATATCTGAATTCTCTCTGCCTCTTAACTTGGTAAATGGCAACCCCGTCAAACCTTCACACTTCCAATAACTCTAACACTGCCCTCTGTGTTGAATTCAAAAATAAAGAGCACAAACCTCAAATTTTGACAGAGCCAAGAAAAAAAGTACTGGATATAACAAAATAGTCATCGTTCCGATGGCAAGTTCGCGTTCTTGTTTTCCGATTGTGCGACTGTTTCCACGATTCGGCAGATTGCTCAGCTTCAAATCTTCGCCATATGTTTTGTTCATTGTCATGGAAACGGTCTCGCACATAATGAATTTAGCTTCGGTTGCTTGGAGATGGCGTCGAAACTGATGACAAGAGGGATTGCTTGATTAGCTTTCCCCGATCAGAAGAAGAATTTACTTGGACAAAATCAATATCGACAACGAAGCACACACGACAATATTAAAAGTAATCTTCGCAGCGATGGACATGCGGGCAGGGGCGGCTTAAGAGACCGGAGGGCCCTGATGCATTTTATTCTTGGAGGGCCGTTTCTGCAAATATCCTACAAAAAATTAGGCTATTTTTCACGCCGGAGGCAAAGTTTTGATCATTTTTTACCACCGGAGGCAAAATTTTGACTGATCAGCTTGTTGGGGGCCCCGGCGCCCCCTCGGAGCCTCGTGGGTCGGGGACGCATCATTTGGAAATGCATCATTTGCATCACGTATAAGCCGCCCCTGCATGCGAGACCGTCGAATACTCAATATATACTTATTTTAATCAACGATACAGTCTCGAAAGTGGACACCCTTTCGTCTGGTATCTCACGAGATGAAATATATGCCATGCATTTTCTTATGGCTCGCTCGTTCAAGAAAAGCAGACCAAGAAAGAACCCATCTGAGTGACCCCATACCAAGCCTGAACAGACAAAAGCACCCAGTTGGATTGGCTTGGATTGGCCCAATGGGCCAATAGGTCATGCAGTACTAACCAAAATTTGGGAATAGCGTGATTTGGATTGGGAGCTTCGGATCGGATTTGGATCGGCGATATTCAGATTCGGATCGACGATAATCTTCGGGGTATCGTATTGTATTTTCTAAATTTTTAAGAATTTCTGCAATCAATACACCGGAAAAAAACATTTGGACAAGCACTGGATAGAATGGGGTTTTGGCGAAAAAAAACACCCCCCTCCCTTTGACCCTATTCTTAACTGCCATCTTCAAATCAGCGACCGACAAAGGTGATCTCCACGTTTCTTTCAGCAATCGCATAAGTCAACTTCGCATATTTCGACATCGGACATATCAACATTTTTCAAATATCGACACATACTCTCTAAACTCTGTTCATGGTTTTTTCCATGAAATGGCAATGAACTTGTTAGTGGGATCGCAACTGCCTAAATTATTCATAGATTTAATGAAAAATCCATGGATATTTCATGAACTATTTCGTAAACTTAATGAAGTCCTTTCATGAAAATATCCATGAACTATTCAGTAAGTTTCATGAAATTATAATGAAGTGATATCATGGATGTCGGAAAAGTCTTCACATATGCATAGGTTCATGGGCGTATGAACAGAAAAACATCGCCTTCAAGAAGAGGGTAGGGATAGAATTCTCCTCCTCTCCACAACAGGCAAAACAGCGCAGCTGATTTCCCCATTCTTTACGAAAAGCACCAGCAAGCCGGCTGTGATACCAACTGCTTTCGCATCGTACAACGGAAACGTCGGTGCATTGGGAGCTCACACAGCCATCAGCAGCACGCACTCTACCAAAGTCACAAACGTGCCTAAAAAATGGTTTAAGGCCTCATCTTGATATACGACTCAATGAAACGCATGTGCGACGGGTTAGTGAGTAGAATCATGAACACTTCATGTATTTCATGAATATTTCATGCTTTTCATCAAATAGTTCATTTAAATCATGGAAGTTAGTCAACTTACTAACTATTTTATGGCACTTCATTATTTTCATGAACTATTGAACTTCATAATTTGACATGTCATGAACATGTTCATGACACAAAATCCATGAACAGGTTTTAGAGAGTAGGACCGGTCTCGCAGTCAGGCGCGTAGCCAGAAACCGAAGGACGGGGGGGGGCAAATGTTTCAGAAAAGTTGTTTTAAAAATTCACGTTTTTTTTCAAAAAGACGGGGTGGCTGCCTACGCGCCTGCTATATGGTCATCACTACACTCTTTTATTTGCAACAAAAAAACCAAAGCAGAGCTCACGGAACAAAGATTGAAAACTATCCCATGCTTCGTTTCAAATCAGTGATTAGATGACAGATCATTAATCATATGGTGAGATTTGTACATTTTTAACAACAATGAAAACACAAGATACGATACATTCCTGCTATTTTTCGGATGGTGGTGCTGATTTTTGGTGAACTAATGTGACGGACAGGGTGCTGCTGGCGTGCTGCGACAACGACATGCTCGGCGTGTACCAGCTCGTTGACGACATGTGGTCGTCCTCGCCCGCCGACGTCTACATCACCTCCAACTTGAAGCGCACGCTGCATGGCGTTCTCCAACAACACCGACTGAAACATCTCCGCCCGTTTCGACACCGTCTTCTAAGGATCGAGTCACCGATTCACACCGAGTACATGGGCGGGGCGGCGAACTTGACCTCAATAGCTCTGCAATGTCATAGTCTATAACTATAACACATAAAAATAAGCGAGTGCGTTCAACCTATATTTAAATCGAAACTCAGTTGGGAGGGGGGAGTTTCAGGGAGCATTCAAAATTTGGCCATCCATCACCTGTCTTCAACTTAATTATCGTCACAATTAATTAATCTTGAAATAATTAATAATACCAATAATCTTAGGCCAGCAACAAGACAAAAAGTTCGCTGAATGACGGGCGCACGCGGATAATCGCAACAAATAAAGCAGCCGCTATGGCACGCTGATTCATATCATTTCAGGACTGGGGAATTGAATAACAGGATATCAATATAAACAGCAACAAGCGATCATTATATTGGATGACGGGATTTTTGAAACACAAAGACGACGGGTTAGTGAGATCTCATCAAATACACAGTAAAAGCGGGCAAAAAGAAATGGACATTACAAACATAACAGCCAATATTTGACTTAGTGTTTCTATTCAAAAAACTGATGTCAAATAGCAATTATGGATTATGTTTTTGTATTGATCTTGTGTGAAAAACGGCAGAAAAAGATAGGAATAAAACTGACTTTTCCAGGTCCTTGCGGTCCTCGACGATTTGTGTCCTTGACGCGCAACTCCAACTTCTTCTTCTCGCCGATCCACACCGAGTAAATGGGCGCGGCGCCGATCTTGACCTCAATAGCTCTGCAATGTCACAGTTAACAACTATAACACATAAAAACTAAGCCAGTGCGTACCTCGGAGCGAGCGCCGTAACCTCCTTCTGCATTCGCTCTACAAAGCCTGGGAACATGGAAGTGTCACCCGACAGCTCCGTGTTGGCGTACAGTTCTTTGCAACTGTCTACGTCACATTTCATAATCGAGTTGTACATCGCCTCGTGGATACCGCACGACTTCATGCCTGAACACACACGCGTTGGAAATGAGACGGCGAATGCGTTAATCAATTTATTACCTAGGAAAGACGGCTGAAACAGTGCTTCAGAGCAGCGGAAGCGTTCGTTGCCGATGGTGACCTTCTGGCAGTTTCAGCGACTTCTCCGGGGCGGTGGCCATACATTATAAAAACTAGCCAGAGATTACACTTGCTCACAAATAACAAATAAAATAAATGTGAGAGCAAAAAAAGGCACCTGTTGTGAAGGGAACAAGGGCAGTTCTCGGGGGCGGCAAAAGCGATTGTCGCGGTTTGGGCGGTTTGCGCGGCGGCGCAGGCGGAAGGTTTTTGTCGAGCAGCGGCGTCAATTTCGTTCGCTTGGGCGACGAGCCCACAGTCGTCGTCAACGCCGCCGGTACTGGCATTGTCGCACCGTCAGGACCTACAAATGATGAGAAATTAGAAATTAAGCCATTGTTGGTCCAAAATCTCACAATTTACCTATTAAATCTATTAAAAATATAGAGTTTTGATCAAAATAGTGCACAAAAATCATTATCCTGCATTTAAAATAATTTGGAAGAATTGAGGACGAATACGAAAGAAAGATTTTGTAAAAATTACTAAATCTTAGGCCAGCAACTAGACAAAAGTGTACGGAGTGCGGATAGCAATTCGCGCGCGGGCAGGCCTAAACATGCCCGTTGTGAATCACGCCGGCGTCACACATTTTTAAGCTCCAAAAAGTTTTGCCAAATGTAAACATAATTGCTAAATCCCAGTAAAATATACAAATAAATAAATCTCTCAACAAAAAAAAGAAGCGCAAAGGAGGCATGGAAGTCATTAAGCTCGATGTCGATGAGCACCTCGCGCTTGGTGTCCATGACCGTCTGCTCGCGGGCTGGCGTGCGCGGTGGGCGTGCGGGCACTCCTGTAGTTTAGGGGTCAAAAATCAAAATCAACACAAGGAAAGCGAATTTGACCATGAAACTTCTCAGGGAGGGGAAACTTGACATGCTGAGTCCGAACTGCATAATATCTAAGCTCTACGACTACTCCTTAGTCCTTTGGCCCGGTGTTTCTTAATAGCCTTAGTTCTCAGCTTAGGCTTTGTAAGGCGCGTGTTCCAAGGGTAAAATCGCCCAACAGTGTCATTTTTGGTCTGTTTACGTACTTTCGAGTTACGACGGCTCGCTACGC
>JAQGCX010000719.1:0-14439 GCA_034700205.1 Plectus parietinus | reverse complement strand
ATTTGCGCAACGGTGCCACTAAATTTTAATGTTTGTATTTCCCGCACTTTCATACTGTAGAAAAAATCTCCTACTTTAGAGCTTTCAGGATTTGGCAACTCTATCCAAGGGTCAATTACCGTATAACCTCTAATCAGCGGTGAGTCGTTCATTTCTTTCAGCCTGCTGGAGGGGTACCATTTTACCTCTAGTAAGCGATGGCCCTGTGCTGTAGCATAGTACACCCTGTTTAAAAAAATTGCCTCTTATTAGAGAACGTTGCCTATTAGAGACCGCCGCTTATTAAAGATATACGGTACTTGCTCATGTAACAAGATGAAAATATCAGGTGAAAAAATCGCCCACTTGAGTTCTGTGGTTGGATTCTTTTTGCGCTGAGTGCAGTCTTCGATATATTCCCATTTAAATGCTTTCTTGAAACACTCTTGGTTGAGATTTTTTGTTTTACAATACTCTTGATCCAAACTGTCTTCGACTTCGAAATATTTTTTGTAATTGTTGCTGATGTAATCCTTTCGAAGGTATGGCTCCATTTTCCCCGGAAAGTTGATGTTGTTAATAATAATCACTTTTCCTTTCTTTGATTTATTGAATGCATATTGACTGATTCCCAGTTCCAATATCTCCGTTGATTTGATAAATTTGTTCAGATCTTCCAATGCAGCCTAAACTAAAGAAATTGCATCTCTCACGTTATAGAACATAATGAATTATGTTTTCGGTTGTCGGTTTGAATTGGTTTCGCTTTTTTACCACTGGTTTTCGTACTATTTTTCGTTCATTTTTCAGCTAAAATGCTTACATATTATGAATTGATTATAATTTGAGATGGAAAGTCGGTGTTGGTGGGGCGAGAATTGCCAGCAAGAAAATTTTTCTGGTGCACAGTGAAACCGTAAAACACTTTTGTTTAAAATTCTAAATAAGTTCTAAAGCGTGATTTCGCCCTGGCCTGCAAGTTATCAGATTTCAGAAATCACGGAAACGGTGTCAAAAGGACCTCGTTTTGATCGGCCTTTTTTGCAGCGGCTGGAACAGACGTCGGCATCTCTGAAGGAAATTTGGCTGATTGTCACTTGTCACAGTGTGGATTCCGAAAATAAGTTTTCAACCATTTAAACAAGCACGATTTAAAATCGGATCAGTCGAGCTGATCAAGTCAGACGCGACTGGACCGGCCTAATTTGCGCGATATGATCCCATAAATACGAACCAGTCTGGACATGATTTTTGTTGCAATCATCAAACCCGTCCGATAGACCCAGTAAGTTGGGCCGTCAAGTTTAGCCAAACCGCCCAATTTACAACCCTGACCCGAGTTAGCGCGTTACATCAAGATAGCGCGAGTTGGTCCGACCCAGCAGGCGGACTCTTGTTTCTTGACTCTTTGACGCCCAGCCGCAGAGAGTAATCAATTAGAGCTCGCCGTCAGCTGCTTCTTGTTTACAATTGGTGAGCCGCACAAAAGAACACGACGATCGCGTGGGAGGAAGCGCGTTGGTGCTAAATTTGTTGTTTCACTCCATCAATTTTTTCACTGCATTCAGAGGATGCATCAGCTGCGCAATGAACGCTATCATATGTGAGAGTATCGGTGGAACGAGCGGAATCCGCGTCAAAGGTTCCAACGAGTCCAAGGTTCCAACAAGACCGAGGTTCCACAGGAAGCCAATTATAAAGTGACAACTTAATTAGTTGAATTGGATTTTTAATTAAAGCATCAGAGGTTCCATCGGTGGGATAGCAGACGCGCACATGGGGATATGCCCCCCGAGCACCTTCATACCCCGCCAAAACTGTTTGGGGGGGAGGGGTATGACAATTTTTTTGAGATTTGGCAACCTGAGCGCACAGCACAATTCGAACTTGGCCCAACTTGAGAAACTTGGGGCCACACGTACTGTAGCGAATGCTGGGGATCGTCAACCAAAAAAGTCCGAAGTATTTGCAGAAGGCCGCAATTGAGCATTAATGATAAAGCGCATTCTGGTAGATAGTAATATTAAAAATGAATTCGTGAGCGAAGCACGTTGAATGCGGATATGGCTTTTTGTTTGAATCCGTTTGAACTTTTTGATGATGCACTTCACCAATCTTTCCCTCAACCATCTGTCCGATACCCTCAAACGAAAAGTGGTGCCCATCTTTGGAGTAACTGGAAGCTTTCAATTGCACGAAACGACGAACGACGGGGCACACAAAAATTCGGCTCTTGAAGGGCTCAAATCGCAACAACCACGAGCGCAACAAGACGACTGTTGTGGAACCTTCGTCGCCCCCAAATTTCAGCTATATTGTCTTACCGCTGCCATTTCAATTAGCCTCAATTACTCCTGTGGAACCTTCGTCTCTTTGGAACCTTTGACTCAAATTTGAACGAGCGATAGTGGATGTTCCAGAATGTTTCTCTTCGGGTGCCTCATGCTCAAAGCACTTGAAGTTTGCCTCAGTACTCACCTGCCCGTTCAGTGCTTGCAAATTCATCCATTAAAATCTCAAGTGATTCTGAGGAGTCCGAAGGTGTGAAACGTCACTTATCGACCGGATATGTTGGCTATGGTTGAAAATATCGGGTTCTCTAGTTCACTATACAACCGACCAAAAATCAACAGCCGGCGTGTGAAATTGAAAGAAATATCGAAGTGAACCTTAATACGCCGGAGCCGCATTAAATCCCTCAATGTACTTCACTATCCTGTCGATCACTTACGTTTACTGAGTGCCTTTCTCTCAATTTACAATTAACGAAATGCTTCACGTCAGATCAGTTTACAGCAATAGATCATCTTGACAAGTAGTACCACCAATATCCGATATTGAACATTGCGAAAGAGAAGGGAAAAATACGGGCGCAGATACCGTCGACTTTATGTCCAATGTGTCCGGTCTCAAAGCCGCGCATCACAACCGGATTGGCAATTCTTCGCAGGTACTCGCCCGCTTGCTGCAGGTTCGCCTGATTCAAGTTATGTGGGTCGTGGTATTCCTCCTGTTCCGTGTCGCTCTCTTGCAGCTGCTGCTGTTGCTGCTGCTGCTGCTGCTGCTGTTGTTGTTGTTGTAGCTGCTGCCGCTGTTGTTGTCCTGCGTTCGGCTTGGAGAACGCGAGGAGAAGACTGTTTGCGCCATGCGCCATGATGCTGTCGCGCAGATGGCGTTTGGTGCGTCGACGCCGTCGTTCACGGACGTCGTTCAGTTTGTCGAGAAAGCCGACGATCGCCAACTCGCACAGCGACATGAAGATGAAGGTGACGCACACGAAGAACCACAGATCTATTGCCTTCACGTAGGAAACGCGCGGCAGATTCTTCACCACGTTGCCCATCTGCAAATCGAACAAGAAAATATTTTCAACACACAAATCAAGGATTGTCCTTTCTTTTGTCAACGAGACTACCCTGTTTCGGATTTCAGCAAGGGGTGATAAAACTCCTCGAGCTTTGGCGGATTCGGAGTGCCCTTTACCATACAGTACTTTCTCTCCAGCTTCCTTTTGCTTCTTAGTCTGCTGAGAGTGCTGGAGAGTCCTCAGTCCCCCTCACAACTGCTCAATTGACCAGTTTCCATCTTTCCCAACTCCGCACTCCAAAAACTGCCCTATCACTTTATTTTCTGTTGAAAATAAGATGCAAAACAGAAAAAAAAGAAATTTTCACCTGAAAAGTCAGGGCCATAAGCGAATTGACGCCCAAGATAATTCTTGCGGGCAGCGCCTTGGAGTCGATCCAGAACGCAATCCAGGAAATGAAAACGGACAAGTAGCTGGGGAGGTACGCCTGCAGGATGTAGTAGCCATAGAGACGCCGAAACGTGAAAGTGACGGAGAGTTGGTCCCAGGAGCCGGCCGTGTAGTGGTTCATCTTCCTCGCCCAAGAGACGTTCGTGTAGCGGAAGTCGGGCAGTTGGAAACTGTCGGCGTGCGGCACTGTCACCGGAGACCAAGACTGCCAGTACAGACGCACCTAAACCCAAGCTTAATTGCCAATTTGACGTGCAAGCATAGTTTTTGAAGCACTGGAATGATTCGAAAGTGTGCATCGAATCTGAATGTGATTCATGGGCTCTTTGACCAAGAAAGACGAAGTCAGTGATTGACGCACTTCAGCTATGCTGTAGCCACAGCTTTCCATGACAAGAAAGCACTGTTGGGTGTCCATGGGGAAGTTGGCCAGGTCCATCGGGCACGTCCCTTCTACCCGCACGCGATAGTTCAACCACACAGTGCCATTCGGGTAAATGATCAGCAACACGTTCGGTTCCGGTGAGCTGAAAAGATAACGATGGCAGTCTTCAGACACGTACAAGTCTTGACTGCACTATGGGGCTGGAGCAGTAATCCCCAATCATCAACTGATTGCATCAAATGATCATTAATTCTTCCAGGTCAAGAAACCGAAGCGATAGAAGCTGAGACCGTCCCGAAAAACTATAAGATAGAAATGATTTATCCGAACTGAACCCCGCGATTATTAAAATTTTTCATTCGTAGGTATTTGTCTGCGGACGCTTGAATCAATCAGAAAAATTCAATCTCGGAGAACATAGACAAATAGAGAGCTGCGAGCTTCGACCAACGCAAATCAATATTCTGTGACTGAGCGGGAAGAATTGCGAACGCAGACATTTGCGTGCGCTCGACTTGAATCAATACAATATAGGAAGGGAAAAAATGAGTGCATGTGAGCGACTTGACACGGATGCAGTTGAGAAATTGAAGTGTGCTGTGCCTTACTTTCAAATTTTCATGAAGAACAAAAGCGAACGATATTTTATTCAGCGGCGTGAGCAGATTCTTCAATTGTTATTTTTCAAATAGCATACTTTTTCAAAAAGTAAAGTGACCCAAAAACCCACCCTAAAATTAACCTCGACGCCTCCCCGGTCGGTCTGCGCTTCATCCACTTCCCCTCAATGAAGCAGTATAGCCGAATATGCGCCCTTGAAGATTGCGGGACCCCATCAAGAATTACAAGTACCGGGTCTTTCCGTATAAACACCCCGGTCTTTAATTAAGCTTTGGACCATTCGCTGAGACCTAATCGAATCCGAATAAACACCTCGGGGCGTTAATACGGAAAGTAGTACAAAACGTTCAGACCACACAAAAGTCGATATCTAACGGAAATTGCCCAAAAAACGACTTCAACTACTGACAATTAATGATCCTTTTGCGATTTCAATACAAAGAAACTTAAGGATTAAGCCAAATTTGCTGTTATTGACTGATTTTCGTCATAAAAAATTGCTTTTTCAGCATTACATGAGCAAATTTATTGTTGCGAGTGTATCAGAATCATAAATATTTTAAATCCGAATTAACGCCCCGGGAGGGGGGGGGGTGTTAATACGGAAAAACCCGGTATATTGCAGCTTACGCATGTATGTACGTCTCTTTGCTATTTATGAAGCAGACGTTGGGCGTCCAGAGTTTCTGCTCGACTGAGTCGTCCAGACTGAGATTACTTTTGCAGCTCAAGTGCTCGTAGACGAGTCGAGTGTCTGTCCAAATCTGACTGAACCAAACGTCCACCAAAAACGATGACGTAATCTCCGATAACGACCCGATGTCTTGAATCGTAACCTGAAAAGTATTCTCTTATTTTTCATTATTTTTTGTTACTAATGAATGCATAGAACTCAATGTCTGATTATGCTATAGTTTAGGGTAAATAGACTATAAAAAATCTTTTGGCTTCCGACTTCTATATTATAATGGAGGGGACTGTGGTTCCGCAGGCCTAGAATTTCGCTCCAGTGAACAATAAATCTCCAGTTCCAAAACACCGTTTTTTGTCATGCAGTTCTCAAGTGTTCGCAGAATTTGATTGGTTGTTTATTGTTGGGGATAGACGGTTGCACTATATAATACTTAAAAGTTCAGATAATGTATCAGCCGGTGCTGGAGCAGACGTGATCATCCAATTGGATATGCTATCGTGCGAGAAGGGATGCAACCCCAAATCTGGCAAATTTTCAGTTTTTTATTGGAGAAGGGGGTTACTGCCGCTTTCGAGAGTCCTTTTACGCCGTGCTGAAGCCCAACCTAACTATGTGCTAGGGAAAAATTTTCCGGCGGGTTTTTTTATTCCCATTTGCTTCACTAGAAATACGAGCAAAAGAGAAGAAAAGGATGTTGCGCACCTCAGCCTGAACGTCGATGGTGTTGTTGGACGGGAAGGTGGCTTTGTCGTAGTCGGCGAGAAGAATGCGCATGATGCTCCGTCTCTGCGTCGAGAACTCGACGCATTGTGTATCGCCGGCGCTCAACGACATCCACAGTTGGACGAACAGCAAAAACAGTATCTCCTTCACGGTGGCCATTCAGATCGTCTCCAAAAGTCGATCATTCACCAATCTGAAACATTTTTGCACTCCATTAACATACATGTTTATTCATGCTTTGGTATATGGAAAGGATACATTGCGAAAATCGGAAGTAACAATTAATAACCAGGAACATTTCAAATTTGACGTCATTTCTTAGACGAGCTTATGTTGAGGACAAGATCCGATGAAAAGGACCATTCTCAGTTTTCCAAGGGAACCGCGATTCCGCACATCGTGTTGGCACTATTTGTCTACTATTTCATCAAATCTACTATTTGAGGAGATGTGCGACGGCCGTGATCACCCTCACTCAAATCGATAGATTGTCAAAGCGTGACAATGCGAATGATGAATTCAGTAAAAAGGCCACAGTCACCACCACTGGCTTGAAGAATCAGTTACGTACCCCTTTCGATTGCACAATGCAGTAAGAATATATTTTGCAGAAAGAACTCTTGAGAGATTACTTACGGCTAAAAAAGATGAGCGCAGCAGACGGTGCGAGATTAGGTTGACGCAAGAGACGCGCTCCGCCGTTCATCGATGCTGGTCGGAGACGCGACGGTCTCCAATCAGAAGCAGAAACATATGTCGGTAATTGGCCGCATGAACGGGGTCCGGCCGGCGACACAACGGCGAGTGTGCGCGTGCAAGGCGAACCAGGCGCACACACAGCGGGCAGCTATCCTCTCTCGCCGGCTCCCGCTTCTCGGACCGCTCAAAAGTATCGGCCGGGTGGGCGGCGCCCGACGGAGCGCGTTGGACCGCGATGGCGGCGACGGCGCGGAGCAGGTAGGTACGCTCGAATTGCGACGCAATTACCGGCCGGCGTCAGCGCCACCTGCCGGAGACCGCCGCTATTCCATGGAGCGGATAAATCAATTAGTAACAGCGCCGCAACCACTGCTCCAACCGGCGGGGGGCGACACGCGTCATCGCGCACACGCCACTTGCCTCCGATCGGCGCCGAAGCAAAGGATAAAATGGCAGACCGTTTCTCTTGTCATATTTGCAATCAATCGTCAGCGCAGTGTGTCACGCGGCTCAAACGAAAGTTCAGAACCACAAACGTTACATATTCACTTCCTAATGGGTGGGGGGAGGGGGAGGCCGAAAAATATCAATGTAGTCAACTGTTTTTATATGACCTTCAAAGGGCGGGCGGGTCAAGAAGACAGTTTAAAAGATTGTAGTAAAAAGCCGTTATAAAAAAGTTTTTTGGGTACGTACTAACTTTCCGGACTGGAAAGGATCAGGAGAATGCCCCTAATTTTTGCCCCGCCATGATTGTTTGTTTGAGATGCTCAAAACTACTGTGCAATTTGGGTACACTTTTCACTTTGGATCGTGACCAAACACTCACAAAACTTGATTTATTTTATTAGACCGCCCCTGAAGACTTACTGGCCCCGTGATTCTTGCCGACCAGCAGTATTTGTCGATCGAGGATCAACAGAAACGATTACGTCAATGTCTCTGTTTGACGCATAAGACACAACCGTTCGTGGTTCATTTCGCGTGAGCGAAATTGATTGGTTCGTTTGGGCATTCTTTTTGAAACGCATCAATTTCATTAATGACGCACCGCGCACGTCTATGACTACTGTAACTAAATGTGGAATCCAGGCAACACACGCGTCAATATTGACAACACACGCGCAAGCGCTTTTCCATTAATTATTGCGTATGGGTCCCGATTCACACACGACACAATAGAACGCGTCGGTTGCTTAATACGGACCACCCTGGAACGTCTTTATCGCTTCCCACGGGTTAATGAGTACAAAAGTAATTTGGATGCAATTGTGTGAATGCCTCGACTTTCGCATTTCATTAGAGCTAGCGAGAACTGTGAAACGAAATGAAAATGTTCGTTGATGAGTTGGCAGAGTGAGGCACAGGGTTGAGCAAACAGATTATATTTCGCCGCTGTCGTGTGGTGTCTCTTTTATCGACGCGCGTTCCAGCGCTTTATTACAGCTTTAATTGACTCGAGCCAAGCTTGACGCAAAGGGTCAGTGCGCCCGCAAAGAACGGGATTATATGTAGTGTGCGATTGCGTTGATCCACGCTGCTGACAATGCCAAAAATACAGAGAAAATGGAGAGATCATAGAACCCGGCGGCGACATGCCTGATTGACCGGCCATCGCGGTGACCGATCAGCAGTTGCCCGCTTGAGCGCTGATCCACTTCAATCCCTCTTCTTTTTCCTCCCCATCGAACGCATTCATCTTCGTAAGATCGGCCAGCGAGATAGCAGAAGAGCTATGGACTAGATGAAGCGCCAAAAGTGACCGCTTGAACGATTTCACTGCTCAAGGGGCAGCTGTTACTGTGCAGTGCAGTAGAAACCAACTCAATGAATTATGCAGCAGACGCAACCATTGTTTTATTAAGATGCTACATAATTTGTTTCAATAACTCTTGCGAAAAAACCATAAAGATTGTCATCAACTCATATAATTTTTTGTGAAACGCAAGCTGTTCAAGAAAAAGACAACAAGCGGCAAAAAGGGAAAATAGGGAATGACTGTCTCCAAGGAGGCGGCTCTTGAGCGAATGATTCAACTGTTACAGAAGAACGAAAGTGTTGCAATCACGCCAAACAATACGACTCGGTAGGCGCTGTGGAACTGACAGTCATCCATGAGCCTTGCCACGAGTTAAATAATACCACCAGTAGATGACGTTGAAGAAGGCGAAGGCTGCCGGGAAGAGTTTGGCGCAGGCGCTGTCGACGCGCGAGCCGATCTGGCCCGGTCCGCCGTACATGTACATATCCGGTTGCGAGATCTCGCCCAGCACGAAGCCGGCGCTCCTCAATGTCGTCAGGTTCACGTCCTCGTTCGTGTAGTTCGACGGACGCCGCCCGGCGCCATTGATGAATAAGGAGGGGTCGTCGTCGTTGTTTAGCGAACTCTCCCTACGCAGATGCATCGTGGCGTGGTGGTTCGGCTTGACGGAGCTAGAGCGGGGAAACAGCGGACTGGCCGTCGTCGCCTGAGCCGCCCGCGTTGTCCGCGACTTCAGCAACAGTCGTTGTTGTTTGCGCCGCCATTGCTGGCGCTCGCGTTTCGCGCGCTTCGTCCGCTCGCTGATGTCCGTCAGTTTGTCGACGAAGCCGACGACGGCCAACTCGACCAGCGAGAAGAAGATGAACGCCACGCACACGAAGAACCACAGGTCGATCGCCTTCACGTACGACACGCGCGGCAGATTCTTCACCACATTACCAAACTGCAATACAAACACCGGATCATTTTTTCAGTTATAATCATACAATAAGTGTATATGTGGTGTACTTGGAGTACGAAATGTGGGATGGGGAGGAGGTAAGCAAATAATTTTTGGAAATTCGAGGGTCGCAAAATTGCATCTGCTAGTGATGATTCTATAAAACCTCATTAATTTTTTCGCCCAAATGCCATGGAGGCGAGCGGTTGCAGACTCATTTCACTTTGCTCTGCGTTATCCCCCCAATTCGATCAATGAGAAGGTGTTGCATTTTCAATCAGAAGGGGGCGGCAGAATGTTTCAAGGAGTTCAGTTAAAACGAGAATATGGAAAGGATTGAGGTACTTTATACGATTTTAAAGCCATACAAATTTCAACAGCGTTCACTACTGACTAATTTTCCAATATTTTTACCACTTCACCAATTCGCAAGACTAAGATTAGGGTAAGTTCGGTGGGTTGGTAGCACTTTTGCACTGCCTGTCTTTATTCTGTTAATGGATGCTGGAATTCAAACTTTCTCTATACCAATAAGAAGTGTTTTCACAGTAATAAATTGTTCGGTTAAGACGATTCGGTTCGGTTTTTTTGGTTCAATAAATGGACGGTTCGATTTTATTACGAAACCAGAAAAGCGCGAAAAAATAATATTTCTGAGCAACACATCAAAAATATGCAAATCTGCCTTATCTGTCCACAAAATATCAAAATCATGCTTAAAGATAAGCTAGACTGACTGAAAAATGACTGGAAAAAGACTGACCGAAAGATTCAACTGATATTTGGAGATTTCGGTTCGGATTTTTTGGTTCGGTTGTTTCGGTTTTTACCGAAGCGAACCGTACCGTGGAAACACTACCAATAAGACAAACGCAAATAAAGCACGTAAATGCTTGTGAGTGGCCAGACACAGATTTTGTCGAAAATTGCTGTCTGCAATCTGAATATTGTTCCTGCATACTTCCATTGATCGACCCCCATCGGCAGTCTGATTTGCCTCGTTTCGTATCGTCAGTTCCGAGTCGTGTTTGTGTCTGTACGCCCAGCGATCAAATTTGTGTCAGCGTAGTGGAGAGAAGGCTCTCTAGAGACGCGGCATCGGCAAAATTTAGCAGTAAACGACAAACTGGTCATTCATCCTTTCAAACGTGAATTCTCGCTGATGAGCAAATTCCCCGCGGCCCTTGGCCAGCTACGCGAGCACAAGATCAATTCGCCAAATACCGAACCTAATATGTCCGTCGCATTCGATTTGTGGCAAACAGAAATTTATGGCTCACATATGCTTTCAGCAAATGAAATACTAAGATTAGCTTAGAAAAAATATAAGTGTTTTAGATAGTTAAAACCTTATTTGATTCGGACTAACTCTGCCGAGCCAAAATAATCCCGAGAGAAGCCTTTTCCATTCCTTTTTCAAAAATTGCAATTGAGAGCTCATTTTTGCCAATAGAAGAAGCAGTGATCGGCGTCGCACACAAATTTGCATCATGTCACTCACTCAAAGCATTGATCCAAAACTGTCAATTCAGTTTCAACTGCATTTCGTCATTGCCGATGCCGGCCCAGCAAAAAGTATGAGATTTCCTCAAAGGGTGGACTCATGGACGGCGCTTGTCTGTCAATCGAGATTAGGCGATCGATAGACATATGCAGAAGAAATGGTCATTGCGCTTGACACTCCCTCAATAGGCACGTAAATGTGAATTTGTTCGCAGTGAACTGCAGCACTAAATTTAGAACCGGAAGTGAAAGCGACTATTTTGGAACGTAAGGAATTAGACTACAAGCCCGAAGTTTGTCTTCTTCTTCGCTGTTCAATAATAAATACGCTAGCGTGGGTGATTTTGCTAATTTCTGAAGACACTTACCTGAAATGTCAAAGCCATAAGTGATGATACGCCGAGGGTGATGCGCGCTGGCAGAGCTCTCGAGTCGATCCTACAAAGAAATGAATGATTCTAGCGTATTCGTCAATATAAGACTAAGAATACCAGAACGCGATCCACGATATGAATACGGACAAATATGTGGGCAGATACATTTGCAGAATGTAGTAGCCGTAGAGACGTTTGAAACTGAACGTCACTCGCAGTTGATCCCATTGACCGGCCGTATAATACTGCTCCGTCCGTTCCCAGGACACATTGGCGAACATAAAGTCGGGCAAGCGGAAGTCCTCCGGTCCCGGAACAGTCACCGGCGACCACTCCTGCCAATACAGACGCACTTCCGCCGTGTTGTACGAGTAGGACTCGAAGACTAGATCGCAGTCCTGCTGATCCATCGGGAAGTTGGTCAGGTCCATCTGGCACGGTCCCATCACCCGTACGCGGTAGTTGAGCCAGACGGTGCCGTTGGGGTAGATGATGAGCAGGACGTTGGCCGCAGGGCTCTTGTGCACATCCGTCTTCTTGCTGTTCACGAAACACACGTTCGGTGTCCAGAGCTTGTCGCTGACCGAACTGTCCAGCGACAAGTTGGTCTTGCATGACAGGTTCCGGTATTCGAGTCGCTCATCCGTCCACACCTAGATAAAAGTCTGCGGTAAAACTGAAAAATCATTTGTGGATGTGGTTATCTTACGTACTTCAACTGAACGTACGTATGTCCCCTCTAGACTCATATAACGTCATTTTACTCTGCCCATGTTCTTATTTAAACTCGCCCAAACCGTTTGTCCCCCCTTCGGCTCAAACTCTGACAATAGAAATGTACGATAGGAAAAAGGCAACAGAATCTGTGCCCTGAAAATAATGAATATTGTGTCGGTGAACAAGCTCGTCTTCGGCCGACAAAGGACACGATACCCCACAAGCTTCCCAACAGAAATAAATCCATATTCACCATCACATCTGTTGTCTATTGAGAGTGCTTACTGACCATGACAACAGTGGCAGAGCTATTTGGGGAGGTAAAATAACCTGTATTTCAGATTTTTCTTTTTCTGGACCCCGAAAATTTAATGATCTCATTGAAAACCATTTATAATTACTGTGTCCATTACCTTGTTCCGCACCGCACCTGTAAGCAGGGGGGGGTTTAGCTACATACTATCCCCCCCCCCTGGCCGGACTCGGCATGTACCAGCTAGCTACATGCACCCTCCTCGCCGCCGGAGGCGGCCGAAAAAGGGGTCCCCCCTGTGATTGCGACCGAAGGCGGCAAAAAATTTGAATTTTGCGCCAAAATCCCGATACGAAGTACCGTACCCCGGCGACCTTCCCTCCCCCGGTCGCCGGTCGGCATGTAGCTGACATCGGACCAGCGTTACAGGTATGGACGGGGGTAACAGTTTTTGCAAAAATATTGTTTTCATTGTTTTCCTGATTTTGTATTGCATTTGATGTTAAAACGTTTTATTTTATTTTGAACTATTGGCTCTGAGAGCCTCTGACAGGAAAATGTTCTGTCCCGACAAAGCTCAATTGAAATAAGCTCCAGTGAATTCATTGATTGTGTGCGTCGTACCACACCACCCCTCTGGGCTTCGTTTTTTGACGTATTGCATTTTCACGCATAAGTGATTGAGAAATGGTGGCGTCAACCCCCTTCAACTGCGCTTCTCAAACTGCGCATGCACATATAATGTGGAATCGCCTCGCACCAGTGATAGAGATGGAAGACGAAAACAGAGATGGCTCATTTTTTCGATAATTTGTTTGCCCGGCGTGCGGCTATTCTCCAGAGGTTTCAACTGTTTGTCAACCGCGGCGCAATATAGACGGATTCAGTATGGGCACCCTCGGGGGGATTTCTCCAGAAGACACCTGCCAACTGTATCAGGACAGAAACCGATTGATCCTTCTCGTGCGTATTCGATCAAATGGCTCTCCGCCCTCTGAGCTTCATCTGCACCTGCTTCAGGATTAGGGACGTGCGCACTCGATCAGAATATCGTTGCACAACTAGCGCAGAGAGGAAAATAAATCTGCGCCTGACTACTGGCAAATTCGATCGGACCGAGACCGGATGTGTACTTCGCTCATCAGCTAAATTCAGCTCGAGCGTACGCAGTACTTCCCAGGAATCAACGATGGGCAAATCTCTTTTGCGCTACGTCATCATCAGAGCCAGTTTATACTTTTCTTTCAATAAACTAATATTGCGACCGCAAGACAGACTGATTCGAATATCTCGCATATCTGTCCAACTCTGGCAATCGACTGACGTTGCTCGCTCTCTCCTCAAACCTGCGCAAGACGCTCGGATCGAGTTATTGTTTGAAAAGATTGCCGCATTACCTAGGATATATTTTAATAAAGTACAGTTCAAGAACGAAAGCTCGAGTGCTGAAAATCTTATGTGAAGAAAACAGATGCATCAACAGTTTTGTGTAAAGCATCAAACAGGAATAGTACAGAGACGAAATGTGTGCAACGCAAAAGTCAACTAGGCCAGTGGGGCTCGAACCCACTCTTGTAGATTACGCGTCTACCATGCTGTCCATTATAGAATCGGTTAACTATGCGTTTTACGGGGCGTCAAAAAGCACGAGCTCGGATGAAAACACATTTGTAACATGTAGGTAACCCAACCGCCCAGCGTCCTCAATTTAAGAGACGCGCTGCCCGATCGACTGAGACTTCAGTCGATCTGTTTGGAAAGCGGAGGGCAAACGTCAGAGACGAAATGTGTACAATGCAAAAGTCAACCAGGCTCAGTGGGACTCGAATCCACTTACAAATGTGTCTTCAGGAATAGTACAATGAGAAGCGAAGCTAGGGGGACGGGCCGTGGTTTTGCCGTCCGATAAACGAGAGAAGGGTCCCCCTTATCGTTTTTCCGATTCCCCCCCCCGTCATACCTGTAACGCTGGTCCGAGGCCGGCTACACTCCGACCGGCGACCGGGGGGGGAGGTCGCCAAAAGTACGGTAC